>CAWUER010000697.1:0-80590 GCA_963921195.1 Pegoplata infirma | reverse complement strand
GCTCAAATTTTACCCAATTAAAAAATTTACTAGACTTAAAAAAAAAATGGTCTGACCCGAATTTCGACTTTAACCGCTCAAACCACCGCGATCGTACATATTTAGGTCAAAACAATATGAGAGAAAAATATTTGCATTTTGATTCTACAAAAAACTTTTATTTTAAGAGTTACACCCAAATTAATCTATAAAGGTTTTTTAAGCCCATTTTTGAGGTCAAAAGTTCAAACCACTTGGCCTGTTTGCAACCTTGAAGTCCAATTTTTGGGCATACATATATTATTTTTTACTCCAAACCCAACTGAAAATGAGCGGGGAGCGATAAAAAATACACGTTTGTACTTCCCATTCATTTGTTTTAGACTTTTTCTTTACGAAAGATTCTCAGAATCCGCAACTTTTTGTAAATGAAAAATGTTTTAGAATTTGAGACTTTTTCTACACGAAAAATATCACAGAATCTGAGAATTTTTCTACACGAAAAATATCACAGAATCTGAGAATTTTTCTTCACAAAAAATTTCTCATAATCTAATAAGAGAATTTTTCATGAAAAAATGTCTTAAGTTCTGAAAGGTTCCTTTATGTAAAATGCCTCAGATTTTAAGACTTTTTCCGTACAACAAATGTTTTAGATTCTGAGACTTTTACTATACGAAAATGATTTCAGTTTCTGAAACGTTTTCTATTTCTTTACAAAAAATGGCTTTTATTTTCTATTTTTTTTACAAAAAATTTTTTCTTTACAAAAAATATCTTTTCTTTACAAAAAATATCTCAGATTCTGAGAATTTTTCTATATAATAAACTCTCGAAATCTGAGATATTTTTCCTAGGAAAGGTATCAGATTCTGAGACATTTTTCGTATAGAAAAGGTTGTTGATTCTGAGACATTTTTCGTATAGAAAAATCTTAGCTTATGAGAAATTTTTTGTAAAGACAATGTCTCAGATTCTGAGACATTTCGATATATTTTTCGTATAGAAAAAGTCTCAGATTTTCATACATTATTCGTGTAGAAAATTTTCAAATTCTGAGACATTTTTTGTCTAAAAAAGTCTCAGACTTTTATCCTATTTTTATACCCTCCACTCTGGTGATAGAGGGTATATATAAGTTTGTCATTCCGTATGTAACACATTGAAATATTGGTTTAGGACCCCATAAAGTATATATATTCATGATCCTTGATCGATTTTAAGTCGATCTAACGATGTCCGTCTGTCTGTCTGTCCGTCCGTCTGTCTGTCTGTCTGTTGAAATCACGTTTTTGGCAATAATCCGGAACCGATTTTAACGCTTGGGGTACCAAAAGTTGCGGAATTTATCCAGGCAAAAACTAGTGTATTTTTTTTTGAAATCGGTTAAGTACTTTAAAAGTTATGAGTGAATTACTGAAAAAACTCTTAGTGATTTTCATCATAACCCTAAATTAATTCATATTTTGTGTAGATACATACATAACAAAGAATACGGAAATGAAAAAAAAACGGAGAAAAAGAAAAAAATGTTTACAAAAAAACTTTAAAATATGTAAAACAAAATCTAAATTTAATTAAAAAAAAGTTCGTTAAGTAATAATAAAAAAATTAATTGTTATTTTTATGTACAAAGCATGTGTGTGTGTCCGTTTTTTTGCTTCGTCATATTAACGGGGTTGCCAGACTTTTTTTGGCTTTGTCGCAAACTCGGATGTAAAATATCGCCAAAATTCAATTTTGTTCAGATTTCTTAAAAAAAAAATATTTTTATTTAAAAAAAATAAATTTTGTTAAATAATAAAAGACAGAAATATACTTTATGCCAAAAATCGCCCAAATCCGGAAAATCTATATATATAAAAGAGTAATGTGACTGACTGACATACTCATTCATCATCGCCCAGCCCAAACCGCTAAAGTTAGAAACTTGAAATTTGGACTGTAGGTTGACGTCCCGGAATAAAGATTCACTAAGGCTGGATTTTTGCCAATGTTGATTCTAAGGGGGTAAAATGGGTAAAAAACTGTACTTTTGGTACTTTTTATATCTCCCGATATAATGGTCATAGAGACTTGAAATTTGGACTGTATGTTCACCTCCCGGAATATAGATCCATTAAGGCTGGATTTTTGCCAGTGTTGATTCTAAGGGGGTCAAAAGGGTAAAAAAATACTTTTGGTGCTTTTAATATCTCCTGAAATAATGGTCATAGAAACTTGAAATTTGGACAGTATGTTCACATCCTAGAATATATGTAGATCCAGTACGGCTGGATTATTGCCAATGTTGATTCTAAGAGGGTAAAAAGGGAAAAAATCTGTACTTTTGGTAACTTTTATATTTCCTTAAAAAATTGTCACATAGACTTGAAATTGGGACTGTATGTTCACCTCCCAGAATATAGATCCCCTAAGGCTGGGTTTTTGCCAATGATGTTTCTAATAGGGTAAAAAGGGTAAACATATGTACTTTTGTTACATTTTATATTTCCTTAAATAATGGTACTAGAAAAATTAAATTTGCAATGTCGGTTAACCTTCCGGAAAAAAGATTCACTAAGGCTCGGGTTTTGTCAATGTTGATTCTACGGGGGTAAAATGGGTAAAATAGTACTTTTGGTACTTTTTTTTTATTTACTGAAATAATGGTTATTCAAACCTGAAATTTAGAATGTAGGATCCTTTAGTGAAATAAAACATTTTGGAACAAGTATTTTCTGAAAATTCAGTACCGTTTTCAAAAAGTACCTTTTATAAAAGGTTCCTTTATAAAAAGTACTTTTTATAAAAAGAACCTTTTATGAAAAATACCTTTTATAAAAAGTACCTTTTATAAAAAGTGCCTTTGATACAAAGTACCTTTTATAAAAAGTACCTTTAATAAAATGTATCTTTTATAGAAAGTACCTTTTATTAAAAGTACCTTTTATAAAAAGTACCTTTTATAAAAAGTACCTTTTAAAAAAAGTACCTTTTAAAAAAAGTACCTTTTATAAAAAGTACCTTTTATAAAAAGTACCTTTTATAAAAAGTACCTTTTATAAAAAGTACCTTTTATAAAAAGTTCCTTTTATAAAAAGTTCCTTTTATAAAAAGTACCTTTTATAAAAAGTACCTTTTATAAAAAGTAGCTTTTAAAAAAGTAGCTTTTAAAAAAAGTAGCTTTTAAAAAAAGTACCTTTTATAAAAAGTACCTTTTATAAAAAGTACATTTTATTAAAAGTACCTTTTATAAAAAGTACCTTTTATAAAAAGTACCTTTTATAAAAAGTACCTTTTATAAAATTACTTTTTATAAAAAGTACCATTTATAAAAGTACCTTTTATAATAAGTACCTTTTATAAAAAGTACCTTTTTTTATAAAAAGTACCTTTTTTTATAAAAAGTACATTTTTTTATAAAAAGTACCTTTTTTTATAAAAAGTACCTTTTATAAAAAGTACTTTTTATAAAAAGTACCTCTCATAAAAAGTACCTTATATAAAAAGTACCTTTTATAAAAAGTACCTTTCATTAAAAGTACCTTTTATTAAAAGTACCGAAAGTACACTTTTTGGTACTTTTTTATTTCTTGAGGTATAAATAAAACAATTTTTTTGTTTTTAAATCATTACATTGGTGGAGGGTATTTAAAGATTCGGCACAGCCGAATATAGCTTTCTTACTTGTTTTTTTTGATTTAAGAATCTACATATTTTAGCAATAAAATGTATACCCCAAATGGATTTTATCTGTTTGGCTACTATTTTTTTTTACATTTTTAAAGCAACCCGGCGAAACTGCCCCATTCATGGGGCACATGCGAATTATTATTAAAAACATGATTTTATTAAAAAAAAACATAATTTTATTGACAAAAACACAAAAATGTACTACCTGCGTAGCAAATTCACCAACTTCATGGGGTATATCCGTCATCGGCGAATCAACCCCATGGGGCACCATTTTAAGAGGCGTATGTACTAGAGTGGCTCGTTTTTGGGCTTTTCTCTCTGATCAAATTCTAATACCCGCCAAAAGTGTCGTTTCCCTAAGGGTAACTCACATGCAAAATATCACTCCAATCGGAGTTTATCTTCTGTCTCCACTTTGAGCCTCAAAATTGGGATTTTCGCAAAAAAGGACTTTTGTTAAAAAAAAAAAAAATAAGTTTTTTTATTAAAATAATTAAAAAAATATTTTTGTGTAATATTTGATCGTAAATACTTAAATATAAAATTTAAAGATTTTACGGTATCATTAACCCGTTCAAACTTGATACCAAAAAAATGGCATGATTTTGGGGGCGTTCTCAAAACACCTTTTTTCAAAATTTGAAAATTTTATTAAAAAAAAATTTGAAATATACCATTTTTTCTTTCTGAATTCATTAAGAACACCTTGGAGAAGAAAAATGTGAAATATGGCGGATATCCGTCGAGCCACTTTTCGGGAATCGCGGGGGGAAGTTAGCGGATTTCAAGGAAATGTTGGTTTTATCAATAATTTGGATTAATAAAATCTCAAAAATTTCATTTATGTGCAAATTAACGGTTTTTTGGTATTGTGGCATTCTATTAGATAATTTTAAGTCTGTCATGAAATCTAACAGATCTAGGACGTCTTAAACCCACATTGGCTGGGGGTCAAAAATGACCCCCGCCGAAAATTTTAAGTTTAGAGCTTAAATTTTGTGCTATAAACAAGTATAAAACGGCTTTTATGTTTTTTACCTCAACAATTATTTCGTATTAATATATTATCTTTAAAAAAATCGTTAACCCTTCTTGGTAAGGGGTCAAAAATGACCCATTCAATAAAAAGTATATATTTTTTCATATAAAATTAATTTGTGGCAATCTATTAGATAACTTTAAATCAGCCCTTAAATCTCACATATTTAAGATATCTTTAACCCACATTGGCCAGGGGTCAAAAATGACGCCGGTAAATACTTTTAGGCATAGTGCTTGAATTTTTTGATATCAACAAAATATATATTTTGTATTGAATGGGTCATTTTTGACCCCCTACCAAGAAGGGTTAACGATTTTTTTAAAGATAATATAATAATACGAAATAATAGTTGGGGTAAAAAACACAAAAGCCGTTTTGTACTTGTTTATAGCACAAAATTTAAGCTCTAAATTTCAAATTTTATTCGGGGGTAATTTTTGGCCCCCAGCCAATGTGAGTTAAAGGCGTCCTAGATCGGTAAGATTTCATGACAGACTTAAAGTTATATAATAGAATGTCACGACACCAAAAAACCGTTAATTTGCACAAAAATGAAATTTATAAGATTTTATTAATCCAAATTATTGATAAAACCAACATTTCCTTGAAATCTGCCAACTTCCCCCCGCGATTCCCGAAAAGTGGCTCGACGGATATCCGTCATATTTCACATTTTTCTTCTCCAAGGTGTTCTTAATAAATTCAGAAAAAAAAATGGTATATTTCAAATTTTTTTTTAAATAAAATTTTCAAATTTTGAAAAAAGGTGTTTTGAGAACGCCTCCAAAATCATGCCATTTTTTTGGTATCAAGTTTGAACGGGTTAATGATACCGTAAAATCTTTAAATTTCATATTTAAGTATTTACGATCAAATATTATACAAAAAAATTTTTTTAATTATTTTAATAAAAAAACTTAATTTTTTTTTTTTTTTTTAGCAAAAGTAATTTTTTGCGAAAATCCCAATTTTGAGGATCAAAGTGGAGACAGAAGATAAACTCCGATCGGAGTGATATTTTGCATGTGAGTTACCCTTAGGGGACCGACACTTTTGGCGGGTGTTAGAATTTGATCAGAGAGAAAAGCCCAAAAACGAGCCACCCCAGTATGTACCCCATGGGATGCATCCACCGTCGGCTAATGTGCCCAATTGGTATACATTCGCCGCCAAAACTGCATCATCCTCAACCTGGTGAATGTGCCCAGAAGGGGCACTCACAAAAAAAAATAAAAATGTTTACACTTAATTATTACTTATTAAAACAACGGTTTACCACATTGAGCAATATGTTTGTAACTCACAAAAGTACAAAGTTATTACAAAATATACTGACTAGATAAAATTTTTTTAGCAACCTAGAAAATACAAAAACACATCTGTCCGCTTTCACGTGTAAAATAAAACGGTCGAAGTTCGTATTGTGAAAGATAATTGATAAAATTTAAATTAAATTTGACTCATTTGTCACAATTTGATACCTCTCTTAGTTTAAGAGATAAGTGGGTGTGCCGAATGTTCCCCACTGGCGAATGTGCCCCTCTCTTCTCTACTTTTTCTATACGAAAAAGGCCTCAGTTTCTGAGACTTTTTTATTCAATTCTATGCCTCAGATTTTTAGACTTGTTATATACAAAAAAAATATCAGATTCTGATAATATTTTTTATATGAAAAACTCAGAATCTGAGACATTTTTCGAAAAAAGAGATTGTGCGATATTTTTTGTATAGAGAAAGTCTCAGATTGTGAGACTTTTTTCGTGAAGAAAATTTTCAGATTCTTAGACATTTTTCGTATAGAAAGAGTCTCAGATTCCGATACATTTTTTGCAAAGAAAGCTCTCTGATTTTGAAACAGTTTTCGTCTATAATAAGTGTCAGATTCTGAGACGTTTTTCTTATAGAAAAAGTTTCAGATTCTGAGACATTTTTCGTATAAAATTAGTCCCAGATTCTGAGTCATTTTTCGAATAGAATAAGTCTGAGTCGAAAAATGACTCAGATTCTGAGTCATTTTTCGTATAGAATAAGTCTTTGATTCTGAAAAATTTTTCGTGTATAAAAAGTCTGTGATTCTGAGGCATTTCTCGTATAGAAATGTCTCAGATTCTTAAAAACTTTTCGTACTGCATTTGCTTCAGATTCTGAGACATTTTTCGTATAGAAGAAGCCTTAGGTTCTGTGACATTTTTCAAATAGAAAAAGCCTCAGATTCTAAGACATTTCTCGTATAAAAAGCCCCTGATTCTATTCTGATTTGGTTCAGATTATGGAACAATTTTCGTATTGAAAAAGACATTTCTTGTATTAAAATAGACTCCGAATCTGAGAAATTTTTCGGATAGAAAAAGGCATTTTTCTGTTGGGAAATTTTAAGACAATTTTCGCATAGAAAAGTTTCAAATTTTGAGAAATTTTTCGTATGTATATAAAAAGTCTCAAATTGTTACACATTTTTTCGTAAAAAAAAATAGATTAAGACGCACTTTTCGTAAATAAAAATTCTCTGATCCTTTTACATTTTTCTCATAGAAAAATTCTTAGATTCTAAGACTTTTCTCCTATATAGACATCTCAGATTCCCAAAAAAATTTTTCCTTTCTAAATTGTCTTTTTAAGTTAAATGTTTTTTTACCTGATACAATCTTGGATCTTCATCAGTATGATAAGTTGATGTTCCGCCACCACTACCACTCATCGATTGTCCTCTATATTGTGCCTGCTGTTGTTGATGTTGCATTTGTTGTGGTGTCATTGGTTGCATACGCTGACGTTGACCAGGACTTATCATATCGATGCCTACATCTGAACCCATCATACGTTGATTCGTTGTTTGTTCCTGTTGGGAATATTGTCGTTTCAACATGCTTCCAGAACGTTGTAAAGGTAAATTTTCTTTTTCGGCCGCACTGCGTGTCCTCTCCAATTTGGGTCTTTTATCCAAAGTATCATGAGGATCTACTACAGCTTGTTGGGAAATATCCTGTGAGTAAATAGAAATATTTGCTTTTAATACCGCTGTATTTATAATTTTCCTTGTTAAAAACTACTTACACTACTACCATCTGGTTCATTACGTCTTATGAAACCATCTTGTTGTCCCGTTCCTTTATTCATCCATTGGCCAGTCTTTGATAATAATTCTTGTTTTTTACGACATAATATGCATACCCATATGACCTGTAAATATGCAACAAAACAAAAAAACAGTAAGAAAATTGAAAATTTTTGAAAAATGTTTATTAAACTGAAATTGTTTTTTTTTTCTTCTTCTAATTGGCATAAGTTCAACGACTTGTGTGGAAACACCATTGTTTCTTTTTTTCACATTTATACACACACACACATGCATATACTGTATATGTATGTGTGTGTTTTAGGAAAATGTATTACGTTTCATTTAATTACAAGAACGATAGAATGAACAAACACAAATACACAACACAGGAAATGTTTGCCAACTATAACTGACCTGATAAAAGACAATTGATTTTAAGGACTGCACTTGTTTTAAGGGTCTAATTTCATCAAATGCAAATTGTTGACAATGTGCCAAATTGTACAAATTCGAATAGGAAAAATATTGGTGTAATTTAAGGTGACAGTGAATAATGAGTGAATGAAATTGAAAATAAAAATTTATTCATATGACAAAAAATAACTCGATGTTGCATGAATGATAAGATTTATAGGAATGATTGAAAGGTTTAAATCTTCAAAAGTGATGTGTTGACTTTGGTATGTATGCTCTGAACATTTTGGAAGCTGCGAAGACATGAGCTTTATATTTGACGTAATCTTATGAAAGTTCCATTACTAGGAAAAAAATTAGAAAATTAACTAAATTTTGAGAAATATTGGTAATGTTTTTTCCAAAGATTTTTTTCAATTGTTTTAGTTCATACTAGCTGAAGTGCCCAGTGTTTCATTGGCCTACACAATTATAACTTGAACTTAAGAATTTTAAGTAAACTTAATTCTGTTGGTTTGTCAAATTCTGCGGTCAAAAACGTTCAAAAAATTGCAAAAAAAAAAATCAGCAAAAAAAGTTGGTTCAACGAATTTAACTTAATTTTCGAAAAAAATTAACTAAGTCGAATTAGCAGTTCAAATTAGGTATAAATTTTTCTGAGTTATGTTTTTGAGTATAGTTTAATTGTGTGGATCTTTGTGTCAAATTTGAACCGGCAAACCCAGTTTATCGCTTCTCGTACATTTCAACCTTTACAAATACTGTTTTAGTGAATCTGTTCAATAATACCTTACATCAAAAATTAAGAAAAAAATATTGATTTAAATTAATGCATAACCAAACTTAAATTAAGATCGTTTCTCACGAAATATAGACTATGTGTCCCTATTTGAAGATCAATCTGTTGAAAAGTTTGTGTAGAGAACAAACGGAAAATGGGCTTTATTATGATTAACAGATTTTTTGATCTTCACGTTTTAATCAAAAATTCGTTATTAAAAAACTTCATTCAAATTTGTATTGGGAAAAAAACAAAAAAAAAAGTTTTGTATTTTTTAGCGTCAAACCTGAATCAAATTACGTCGCGTAAGGCGTAACGCCCAAAAAATTTTCGATTCTAATATTTAAATGTGAGTTACCTAAATCTAACGGACGTAAAAATTTCAAATTTGATGTGTTTGTTTTTGTTTTTTTTTTACGTCTTGCGCTACGCATTTGATTCTGATTCGACCCTTAAAGTTTTGACAATGAGGTTTTTTAAATATCTTCAAAAACTGAGTACGAGAGTTAATTGTATTTATTTACAGGTCACAAAAAAGTTAACATCGAAATCATACCTTCTCAATTTTGCTAAAAATCGCAAAATTAACAAAAAACAAGTGAGAGTGTTAAATTCGGCTGTGCCGAATCTTGTATACCCTCCAACGTTAAAAAAAAAACAAAAAAAATTGCAGGAGCGTTTTTTTGGGGGGGGGTTGCTTTCCGGGGGTCCTTGGGGACATCTTCTCTCTGGTCAAAAATGTTTACAACTTTAATTACTATGCTTTTTGTACAAAAAAGCATAATTACTATGCTTTTTGTTCATCATTATATAAATTATTTGCTAATATCCACGCCCACAAAAGGGGGCGGACCAAAAAAAGTCATTTTCAAATCCCCTGGGCCCAAGTCCAAGACTTTGAACTTTTTCAAGCATAAAAATGTTTCATTTGTTTGATAAAAATCATGGTTGGTTACCGTTACCCTTATTTTACCGTTACCGATTCAAAACCCTTTCAAATCGAATACCGTTACCGTTACCGATACCGCTAAAAATATTTTTAAAATACCGTTACCCTTACCGTTACCGTTATAATTATTAGAAGTTACCGGTATTGTACCGGTATTCAAAATTTTACCTGTCTTAAGGGATTTTAACGAACAAAAAAATAAAATCAAATTGCTAACATAATTTTAAATTTATAATTTGCAAATTATCATAAAATAAATGACAAAAATAATAATCATATCAAATCTATACTGGTTTTTGGGTCTATAAAATATTTTTAGCTTTCAGTTCCATCTTTTTTCAAATTTTTAACTAAATTAATAATACCGGTACGTACCGGTTTGGTTGGTTCGGTACCGGTACATACCGTTACCGAAACGATTTGAAAACACTTACCGTTACCTTTACCGAAATAAATAAAAATTAGATACCGTTACCGTTACCCTTACCGTTATTCGTTTCGGTAACCAACCTTGATAAAAATACAAAAAAAAACTATAAAAAGTTACCATTTTTCATTGATTGGTTTACTTCGTCAAGGGGGAACTTTTTCTCTCCTGGTCCGATGTTGCCCATCTCCGAACTTAACCAGCCTATGAACATTAGACATATATTTGAAAAATTTCAGGAGTCTAGCCTTTTTATTTTAGACTGCATCGTGTCTTCCACAGACGGACGGACGGACAGACGGACATCGCTAGAATGTCTTAGACATAGGCGTAGATAGCCCTGTCTGGGGGGGGGTTAGCCCCCCCAGAATAATTTTAGCCCCCCCCCAGAATTTTAATCATTCACAATTTTTTTTTTTTATTATTTAATGATTTCATTAATTTTTGCAAAAATAAATAATAATAATATGTAATGAGCCTTTAGGACTCGTTATGATTATTGAATGGGTCTTAAGGACTCGTAATGATTATTATATAAGATCTAATAGTTTTTCCCATTGAAAAATAGTCTGAATTATTGAAAAAAGTTTTTATATTAATCTGATGTTTTTGTCGGTAATAAAAACTTTACCGAATCTTAGGGTTTTACCTTCAGGAAAACATTTTAACTTCTTTGATTTTAAAAAGTTTCTAAATTCTAAGGGGTTTTTTTTATAGACAAAAGTTATTGAAAGAAAGAATCTGAGAATTTTGACTAATAATCATCAACTTTTGCAATCATCAGAACTTTTTCTTAAAAAAAATCCTAGTAATCTAATGATTTTACTATAGGAAAAACATGAAAAATCTTTCATTCTCAAAACATATCTAAAAGTTCTAAATTTCCGAAAAATCTACAGAATCAAAATTTAAAAAAAATATGAATTTTTACCCGCTTTCGGGGGGCGTTCGTTTCTAGGACACCTAGACGCATATTAAAGGGAACGCTTCAGAAATAGGTCTAGGTTTTTCTATTAAAAAAAAATACCAAAAAATTAAAAAAAATCTAGGGGGGCTTTAGCCCCCCCCAGAAATGTTGGCTTCCTACGCCAATGGTCTTAGAATGGATCACAGATCAATAATATATGTACTTTATGGGGTCCTAGACCGATATTTCGATGCGTTACACACGGAATGACAGTATACCCCCATACTGTAGTTGGAGGGTATAAAAAAATAAAAATTGAAAAAAAAAAAATATTTTTCGCGTAAATTAGCAGTCAAGATATTGATTTGAAAAGTTTTACCACCTTTAACCACATAAAATTTAAACTGCATACAATATATTTGTCGTTTCTTGATTTTTTCCTTTGTTTTAGACACAAAAGAAAAAATTAATTAATTAATATAAAAGCTTGAACAGTAATTTTGCAATTTCTCAAGAAATTGATCATCTATAATTTTTATTCTTGCAGTCTTGTCAACTTTAATAACCTCGAATTCAAACTGCATACCAAATTTTTGTTGTTAATTGAAGTAAATATTTTTACAGACCAAAAATAACACAAAGTAATAAATAAATAGTAGTTTAGCAAGTTTTTTAGCGATATCTTGAAGAATTGAGCAGCTAGAATTTAAATGTTGACAGCCTTATCACCTTTAGTCAATAGCAAATCAAACTGCATTTCGTGTTTTTCAACAATGTTAAAGAAACTTCTTTTATTAATCAAAACAAGAAATACACCAAAAAAGCTGTTTTTCGCTATTTCTCGCGAAAGTGAGCAGCTATAGTTTTTTTTTGTGGGCAGTTTTAATTTCTTCCAACATGCTCAAATCAAACTGCATACCACTTTTTTTTATTATATCTAAAGAACCGGTTTTAAGATATAAATAAATGATAAAAAAAATATATAATTACGCGATATCTCGCGAAATTTAACACCTACAAATTCGATGTCAACAGCTGTGTGACCTTTGATCAAGCACAAGTAAAACTGCATACCGTGTTTTTACGAAATCTTAAAGAAACCTATCTAAAGATAAAAAACCAAAACAAAAACAGCAAAAAATTAATTTCGCGAGTTCTCGCGAACTAAAGAAGATTGGATTTTGATGATTACTGTTTTGTGACCTTTAAATAAGTACAATTAAAACTGTATACTCAGTTTTTGAAAATTTTAAAAAATACAAAACACTAATTTCGCGTTATCTCGCGAATGCGAGCAGCTACTGTTTCGCTGTTAACAGTTTTGTGACATTTAATCTTGTAGAAATCGAACTGCGCTTACACATTTCGTCGACACTAAAGTTCAACCAAAACATCGCTGAGGCTCACCGTGGGGCGTAGAAGCAAAGTTTTGGATTTTTGAAAAATTAAAAAAAAAACTTTGATCAATGGGCGTCACGGCTTAAAATTATCGGATTTGGCTCAAAATAGTTTTAAATGAAAGATTGTCTCAAGCTCTACAAAAGGGTCGGCGGAATGAAATCCGATCGAGCGATTTTAAATTTTTTTGATATTCGTGTTCAGCGCATCGAAATTAACAAATATGATGTGTTGAAAGATAAATACTTTTTTAATTTTATTTTTAAAAATTTTTCAAAAATCCAAAACTTTGACCGCCGGTCGCCACGGGTTAATTTAATCCGATTGACCTCAAATTTGTACCAGATAAGTTTTAGACCTGGGACAATAAAAATTTGCCCGGACACTTGAGAAAATCGAAAGTTGACAAAAAAAATGCCAGTCTAATGTGCATATATATAATCTCGGGAATGTCCAATTTTAGATCCAAAATTGGGGTCTTGAAACCCCGACAGAGCTAAGCATATTTTACTTTAGTACTTTCTTCTGGAAATTTCACCCACTACGCTCTATCTCGCTTAGTTTTGGAGATATCGTCATTTTGAATTTTTAATTAAATTCTAAGAAGTCATTAATGAAGTCAAAAAACCTTGCAAAATTACAAAAAAGTTTGGTAATTTTACAAGATTTTTTGCTACCTCCTATTTTACGAGAATTCCTACAAAATAATTCTACAGTAAAAGTTTTAGTTAGTGATTTTGTACCCAAATCTACTAATAAGTTACAAATTTTAGTATGTTCAAAGTACTAAAATTAGTAAATTTTACTGGTTTTGAATAATGTTAGTAAAAAATTTTAGTATTGGTTACCAATTCCTGCACTAGGTCCTTTTGGACTAAAATATTAGTTCGTTAGTTAAATTTTTAGTATTGAATACCCACGTTTTTTTTTTGCGTGAAGTAAAGATTAAGAGATTTTTTTGTAATTTTACAAGTTTTTTACCAATAAAATTGTAAATTAACTAATTTTTTGAAGCAATAAAATTTACAAGTAATTCTCGTGAATTACCAAGATTTTTTTGTAAAATTATCTTGGAAATTTGTAAAATTACAAAAAATATTTAAATTTCGATCCAATTTTTTTTTTAAACAAGGAAAACTGTCAAATATTGTTAAAATTGGATTACGAGACTTTTTCTAGTAATTTGACAAGGTTTTTTTTGTATGTAAGAAAAGAACCGCAATTAAATTTCACTGAAAACATATTTTAAAATTATTTGCTTAATAACTAGATTTAATATATTTTGGACTTATTTCAAACGCCTTTAAAAAAAATATAAAAAACTTCTGTGGGTCAGAAAAAGAATTCGAGCAAAGTTTACAAAACCCTTAAGGGGGTTTTGGTCTACACTGAAAAAAAAGACATAACTAAATTTAAGGAAAAAATGTCTTTGAAAATGTATCATGAATTTTCCTAAAATTTAGTTAAATTTAACTTAAAAATGAGAAATTTTCTTAACTATGAGGAAAAAATTTTAGTTCATTTACTTATAATTAGTTCAAAATTTTCTTTAAATGTATTTTTTAAATATTAGGAAAAAAATTCTTACTGCCAAAGAAATTTTCCACAAATCTAAGAATCGTATCTTTATTTTTAAGACATATTTCTTAAAAAACAATTTAGTTCAAGTTTAGTTAAAATTTACTAAAAAAAACATCATCGTGTTTCTCTTCTTTGAATTAAGGAAGTGTACTTCTTAGAATTAAGTTAATGACTTCTGTGAATTTAGTAAATAACTTCTTAGAATTTAGTTAAAAATTCAAAATGGCGATATCTCGAAAACTAAGCGAGATAGAGCGAAACGGATGAAATTTTCAAAAGAAAGACTAGAAAGAAAAATATGGAATATCCTAGCTCTGCATATCTGTCGGGGTCTCAAGACCCTAATTTTAGATCTAAAATTTGAAATTCCCGAGATTTTATATATACACATATCTCGGTAAATACTGCCAACACGAGAAAACGTACAACGGCATTTTTGTAGATCTTGACTCGTAGAACACTTCCGCAAAATACCCGAAAGCCCTCCCATTATTAGTTTTTGAGTTATCCGGTTTTTAAGATTCTCAAGACCCTATCAGGCCCCTTATTACCGTATCTCAAAAACTAGGCAAGTTAAGGCGAAACGGACACAAGTTTTGGTTCAAAATCTATGGGGACCCTTAAAGGATCCAACGGGGTCTCGAGATAAATGGGGTCCGAACCCATGGGTCCAGGGTCTAGACCCAATCTATTTCTAAAATGTGAAGTATAATTTTTCCAATTTTCTAGTTAAAATTGGCTTAAAATTAAATAACTTTGTTTTCCTTATTTTTGGGAAAATTATGAACTAAAACCAAGAAAATAAATCTTTGGATCCAAATCATTCCCTCTTTTTCTCAAAATTGAGTTAATTTTCCCAGATTTTAGTTCACTTTTTTTTTGAGTGTACTATTGGAATACTTAATTTTTTTTTGTCCCTTCAAAGATACACTCGGTGATCCCAAATTTGTTGCACAGTGTATTTTAGTGCTGTTTAGTGGCTGGTGTTTATTCTTCTTCACTTTAAATACTGGTTATTGTTGATAAATAACACAATACATGTAACAATAACAATTATAATTATCAGATCCATAAAATCAACTTAAACTTTTTAAAGTATATTGGTCTTGAATGTGACCAATCATCATCATAAAGGGTTAATTGTAATATACATTTCAATATGCATTACCATATCTTGTGCCAAGAAACATATTTTCATTTTATCTTATTTCCTTACAAAAAAAACATGAATTGCTATTGAATATTTAAGCAAAAATATATGTACAAAAAAATCCATTGGTTGTTTGAAAGCAAATGACCTAAATTTTCCTTACAAGACTCCTTCTTCTCAAACAACTACTTGCTAATTTAAAAAAAAATATCTAAAAAAATGTAAAGGAATGAAAAAACGCCTTAGAAACGCCAAATTACACACAAGTAGACATTAAAAATAGAAAAGTTGAAAAAAAAATGTTACAAGTATTTTTGTATTATTTTTTTTATAGAAAAATAATAATTATTGTCATATGGTTGCAAACTGATAAAAAAAAGTGGAAAAGTGTAACTAAAATTTTATTTCGGTTTGTAAAGAAGTGACCTTAAGAATAGAAAACAATTTTCAGAAATTAATTTTAAAAACTATTTAAAAAATAATCGTTAAATTTTTATTGTATAAATTTTTTGGAAATGAGTTGTCCTTCATAAAGGTTTATATGAAATTCTCCAAAAAAAAAAACATTTTTTGGCAAAAAAATAATGGTTTTTCTTATGGGTTTTTTTTTAACAAAATAACCTTCAACATATTGCTATCGCAAAAAAAAGACACACAAAACAACAAACTCTACTCTAGATAGATAATTGAGAAGATAAAGTTACGCAGTAACTAATTTTTCAAAAAAAAAAAAAAAATATATATGTATATATGGAAACAAAAATGATAAATATTGTAAATGCATACAGTGGGCTTGGTGAAAGAAAAAGTGATTATTCAAAATTTTTACAATTTGAGATTTCAACAGGAAAAACGTTTCGAAAAATGTCAGAAATTTAAATATTTTTCCTATAGAAAAAATTAGAAATATTTTATTTTGTGTAAAAAAAACTTTTTTTAGTAATTTTTGAAAAAAAAAAATTAAATTACTAATTTTTTTTTGAGTGTAAAATTTTTTTTTAATAGAAATTTTTTTTCGAGTTAATTTTTTATTTAGTGTAAAAAAAGTCTCAGATTCTGAGAAATTTTTCATATAGAAAAAGTCTCAGAATAAAAAACATTTTTCTTAAGGAAAAAGTCTCAGAATCTGAGACATTTTTCTTAGAGAAAAAGAATCTGAGACATTTTTCTCCCCATTGTTTTAAGAAATAAAATACTTTCTTAATTGCTTATGATACTTGCTTTTTTCAAGTTACATGTTGCTGCATTTATAAGGGTTTTTCTATAAAAATTTTAACTTCAACCAAAAATTTTGTCCAATGGTGCGTCCGAGAGGGGTCGTTAGTGAGACCGACTCCCATGTATTTTTACCCTACAACATTTTTTTAAAACATACCTACGCCCTATCTCCACTCCCTAAGTAAACTCCCATACAAATAACAGTTGAAGCAAGTTTTATAAAAATGTAATTTTGATTGGAAGCCTACTTAGGGAGTGGAGATAGGGCGTAGGTATGTTTGAGGGTATATATAAATGGGGGTCGTTCTCACTACTGACCCCTCTCGGATGCACCATTGGACCGGTAGAAGCTGATTAAATACAACAAATTTACAAAAAATAAAAAAAATTGTATGGGGACCGCCTTAACAGTTAAAGATAGAGGGTAGGTGTGTTCAGAGAAAATGTTTGGACTAAAAAAATATTGTGGGTCGGTCATACATTTTGTTGCTCTAAGAGTACTATTAGGGCAGTTAGAGCAGTTGGAGCAAATTTTAAAATATGTCGTTTTGTGTGGGAGCCCCCTTAGAAATTGGAAATAGGGTATTAGTTTGTTCCAAAGAAATGTTAAGACGTAAAAATTAATAGGGTCGGTCTTATAAATGACCCCTCTAAGACGCACCATTGGAGCAGTAGAAATGATTTTAAGATAGGAAAATTACAATAAATTTGTTTCAAAAAATTTTAAAAAATAGTAAAAAATTTTACTATTTTATCCCACGATCCTCCTGGGCAAAAAATTTGTAGAATCGATAGAAGTTTTACACAAAACCGAAGATTACAAACATTTTCCAAAATGAGATTTAAATTTTAAAACTTAAAATCCCATACTAGAGCGCTTTTAAGAATTTATTGAGATTTTTTTTTAAAAGTACGTAAAAAACAAAAATTTTGAAAAAAAATATTTGAAATTTGGACCTTTATTGAAGAAGTTATGAGGAAAAGAAGTTTGAGAAAAGGAACAAACTACCAATTTTTAAAAATTCGATATCTTTTGAACGGGTCATCAAAAAAATCTGAAAATTTACCACGAAGGAGTTTTCGAAGGGTACTAAAAACTGTACACAAATTGGGAAAATCTAAAAAAAAAATTTTCAAAGTGTCCGATTTGACATGGAATGCCCCATATATACTTTATGGGTGCCCAGACCGATATTTCGATGACATACAAACGGAATGACAAACTTATTTATACCCTCTATCACAAGAGTAGAGGGTATAAAAAAAAATACTTTTTGCACCAAAAAGTACTTTTTTATAAATGTACATTTCTTAAAGTACTTTTTAGAAAAAAATTTAACTTTTACACTAAAAAGTACTTTTTTAAAAAGTACATTTTTTTGTACTTTTTTAAAAAGTACATTTTTTTGTACTTTTTTAGAAAAATAGTACTTTGTTCAAAAAAACGTACTTTTTCTAAAAAAAAAGTAATTTTTCTAAAAAAGGATTTTTTTTTTTAAAGGACTATTTTCTAAAAAAAAGTCCATTTTTGTAAAAAAAGTACATTTTTCTAAAAAGTACTTTTTCTAAAAAAAAGGACTTTTGTACTTGAGTTGAGTTTAAGGTGGGTTGTATAAGCATTGAAAGAAAGCTAGGCGAGTCCATGGCGCTCAGACTTAAAATAGTCCATTGTACCATACCCCAGAAGGAAAGATTAGTAAAGAATGAGAGAAAGTTTTAAGAGAGTGAAAGGTGCTTGCTCAGAACTTCTCAGTTGCTTTCACAAACCTGAGAAAGTCAGACAAGTGAAGTCCATGTACCATGTCCATTGACAAAATATCAGAGAACGCTGGGCAATAACAGACGTAGTTTTCTGTTGTGTCCTCATCCTGAAGACAAGCTACACAAAGAGGGTCTGATAAGACAACCAATCTCGTCATATGACGAGCACAGACATTGTATCCCGTAATTAGACCAATTAAGTTTGCGACAGTCTTTTCTACTCAGACTGAGTTAATAGTTTGCCACTTTCTTGTCTTGCCTTATCACAAAACATTTAGTATTCCTACATGTCAACTCATTGGAACATCTTTCCATGAAAATTGATTTCATGTGAGAGTCTAGCCAACGCATCATCCACGTCAAGTCCATACCAATTACACTCAAAAAATTATGTAGGTAAATTCTAGTGAATATTCACTTAAAACAAATAAAATTTTATTTAAAAACCATTCCACTGTTTTTTCATTTAAAATAAAAACACATTACAGTCAATTTTAAATGTTAATTTAATGACTAACCAAAACATTAAAAAACTAGTGAATATTCAGTTATTTTGTATTGAAAAACAGTAAAACTATAGAAGAAATTTTTTACTGCTGAAATTAAATGTAACAGAAAATTCGTTTTTAATACAGTAAATTATTATTTTTTAACTACAGAAACAGTAAAAAAATAAATCCTTTATAAAATAAGTGATTTTTCTTTTAAAATGACTTTACTGATTACTTTTTAAAATAACCTACAAACAGTTAATGACATAATTTTCTTAGTGTAGAGGCTCCGGATTGTGAGGAATTGTATCGGAGCCAATGTTTGCCAAAAGAATCGGCAATCTCATTTCCCCGTATTCCCCTATGACCCGGAACCCACAAGAGGCAGACTGTTCTTACATGAAACCTAATTGAGTCTTCGCCTGCACTCTTGGAATTTTTACACTCAGAAAATTATGTAAGTTACTGCATGTTAGTTATTTGGATATTTTACAGTAGTTAGTTGTTTTCAACTACAAAGTCAGTTGTTTTTGTATGAAAAATATCAAACAACTATTTCTGTTAGTTATTTTAAATAGTTTTTTTGAACAACTAACAAAAAAGTACTGTGATGTAGTAACAGTTATTTAAAGTAGTTAATTTTATTTTTTATCTCTGAAAAATTTTCAAAGTTTCTTTCCCAAAAAATAAAAATAAATTTTCGTTTTTCTTTATTTTTCATAACTTTTTTAAAAAAAAAAAACTTGGAAAAAATTTGGTCTTCAATTTTTTTTCTGAAACATTTAAAAAAAATATATATATTGATTATTTTATTTTTACTACATTTTCGTTGTTTTGACTACAAATGTAAGTAGTTTTTACTACATAAGTCAGTTGTTTTTTGTCAGTTAAAATAACTAACATTGTTAGTTGATTTAACTGAAAAAGTAGTTGACCCCAAAACAACTTACAAAGTAGTTATTTTAACTGACATTTTCAGTTGATTTTACTAACATAATTTTTTGAGTGTAGACGTTGTGATTGGAGAATCCAGTGCCTTGAGTGCAGCTTGACTGTTACTACAGATACTGATTTTCCTATCCCTCCATCTATTTTCAATTATCCAAGTCGCCACGTCCAAAATAGCAAACACTTCAGTCTGAAAAACTGTTGCCATTTTGCCCATTGCATGAGAGTATTTGATTTCGTCATCCAAATACCAACCAGATCCAGAACCAACTAAGGTACTAGAACCGTCCGTATAGAAGGTATCAGAGTAATTTCTGAGAAGTTTATCTGGATCGCACCAGTATTCCCTTCTCGGAAATTTAACACTGAACTTCCTACCAAACTCTATGTAAGGCGTCATACTGTCTAAGGGCATAACAAACATCAGACAAAGTTCCGAAAGCCCATTAAACAGTTGACCATGTCCTGCATTGTAGTCTCCATGCCATGATCCATTTTTACGGAGTCTGCACAGAGATTTCATGGCTACCCCTTGGATATATAGATTCAAGGACAGCATGTCCAACATGGCGTTAAGAGCTGCACCTGGTGTAGTGCTCATAACACCTGTAATCCCCAAGCAAGCTGCTCTTTGTAGTCCGTCCAGTAGTGCCCGTGTAGATTTAACCACCGTTCTCGGTCACCAGACCACCGCCGCGTACGTCATAAAAGGTCTAATGACCGCTAGGTACATCCACCACCGCAGGTCTTAGACACCACGTTTTCCCAAAAGCTCTCCGACACTGCCAGAAAATACGGTGCGCCCGAGATACCTTTTGTACTACTTTTTTAGAAAAAAGTACTTATTTTAGAAAAAGGTACTTTTTTCTAAAAAAAAAGTAAATTTTTATCTAAAAGGTACTTTTTTTCTAAAACTGTACTATATTTTCTTAAATACGTCCTTTTATAAAAAAAAGTACCATTTTTATTTAATAAGTACTTTTTCCTGAAAATGGACACTTTTTTCTTAATGGTGCAATAGTATTTTTCTTAAAAGTACTATTTTACTAAAAAAGTGCTACTTTTCTAAGAGTAGCTATGGCATACGTGGCACCTTTCAGATGTGTCAAATATGCTTACAAGAGACATTTTTCTTAGAAAAGGTCTCAGAAAAGGTCAAAGAATCAGAGACATTTTTCTTATAGAAAAAAAAACAGTCTCTGAAACATTTTTCTTATAGTAAAAGTTTCAGTCTATGAGACATTTTTCTTATAGAAAAAGTCTCTTTTTCTAAAGAAATAATTCTTGATATTTTTCTTTTGCAGCCCCACTGTTCATCTCAATTTCTTTAAAGTGTGAAGTAGGATTTGCGTAGTTTTTTTTTTTTTTTTTTTTTTTTTGTTACAGTTTTAGAATATTTGGCGTCACATAAACCATTATTTAAAAGAAATCTTGTGTGGTGTTAAGAAGCAACAAAATATATAAATTATTTAAACTTGTTTTATTTAATTTATGTTAGAACAAATTTTAAATATTACCAACCCACTTTCTTAAAAAGCCTTTAACAAAAAACACAATTTTAATTATGTATTTAATATTTAAGTATGTGCAAGTGTCAATCAAGTAAAGTAAGATAAGTTTTCCTGTCAACAAACTTTTCTATAAGTAAAATTGCACTTCTTGCCTTTTACATTATTTCCAATGACTTACCTTATTGCTACGTAATGTCACTTTACCACCACAACGTGCACAGCATCTTGTATTACAATAGTGACATATATGGCCAACGCCATCGGCAAATTTTGTTTTTAGACATATGTGACAGGTTGCTTCAAGTTCAACCCCAGCTTTTTTCTGCTGTTCTGAACGTTGTCTGATTTGCTGTTCCAATGATATAACCTCATCTTGTTTGCGTCTATAATGAAAAATAGAAAATAGAATTTAGTTAACAAGTATCAAAAAAAGTTTTTTTTATAACTTTAAGAATAAATTGGTGACTAATGTGCAGAAAACAAATAAAATAGTTGCATGGAATTTGTTTCAAATTAAAAACTTTTTATATTTATTGAATTTAAAGTCCAGTTAAAAATATAAGTTATCACTCATACACTCAAAAAAAAAACCTTGTAAAATAACAAGAAAAACTTGTAACTTTTTTTTTTGCTACCTCCCATTTGATAAGAATTAATTGTAATTTTACAAACTTTTTACCAAAAATTTTGTAATTTTACAAAATTTTTACCAAAAAAATTGTAAATTTAAAATTTTTTTGACGTAATAAAACTTACAAGGAGGTTTCGTAACTTTACTAGATTTTTTGCTACCTCCTATTTTACGAGAACTCCTAGTAAAAATTATGAGCTTTTTTGTAATTTTACAAGTTTTTTACCAATAAGATTGTAAATTTACAACTTTTTTGGCACAATAAAACTTACAAGGAATTCTCGTAAATTTTCAAGATTTTTTTATAAAAAAACCATTGAAATATGTAAAATAAAAAAAAATTTAAATTACAAAAAAAAATGTACTACTATATATCGATAAAAATTTGTTTGTTAAAAAACAAGAAAAACTGTCAAATATTGGTAAAATGGCATTACGAAACGTTTTCTAGTAATGTGACAAGATTTTTTTTTATGTGTAGCAAAAGATCAATAGCATCAAGGCTGTGTTCGGTTTTATCTTTTACTTGACTTAAAATTATTAATATCTCTGTTACTATCTCAAAAACCTTTTAAATCTGGAGCCTTATGGAATCATCTGCTTTCACACTTACTTTCTTTTTTAAAGAATGATGTTTGGAGAAAAATTCTACGTATCGCTTCATCTTACATCTGATTAAATTAATGCAACAAAGATACATAATATCTCTCCATCTTCATGGCGCTACATCACCACTACAAAGTATGCTCTAAACTGCACCATTGCTCACACGCCTGAAATCATGCCTGAAAAGTGATTCCTTTCCGAAAGTTGCTTCCAGTTCAGCAAAATTTCTGCTAGGACATTATTAAAATATTTTTAAATGCTTACCACGTTACAGGTTAAAATTGGGCTTATCACAGTCCAAATTATTTCGTGACTGGAGACAAGAGGATATCGTCGGTGTGCCAACCAAAACCGCTATGTGTTTTTAAAATTTTTTTGAAGTGGCTTACAAATCAGCTTTATTTTGAAATTCGCGGTGCTTTAATACAATATTTCATTCATAAATATTTAAATAATATTGGAAATTTTCTATTTACATTAATTTGAATTTTAAAAAACAGCGCAAAATTACCAAATTTAGCTGTTATTAAAGTCTCTTCAAAAAAAACTTAAAATACACATAGCGGTTCTGGTTGGCGCACCGACGATATATCAAAATTGCTAAGTCCTGACACAATTTTTTTTTAGTACTTGTTAGAAAATTACTTGTACACACAAAAAAAAATCGAGGTAATATTACCTAAAATCATAGTATAACTTTATCTAAGTGCCAAGATCATAGAGCCTACAAAGTTTTTAGACAATATTACTTAAAAGCCAAGGTAATTTTTAAAAAATGATATGTTCGAAAAATTAACTATGTTTTTAGGAAATATTCCAAACAAACTTTGTAAACTTTACACAGTTCAGCAGAGTAAGAATTTATATATAAATTTGGTAAACTTATCTAAATTATTTTGTTAATGTGCAACCTTTAAATACTTCCACCCATTAATAAATTAATAAAATAAAAAAATTAATAGAATTTATTGTGCTTTATATTTTTTTTTTTTTTTTTTATTAAAAATTACAATTGTTGATTTTGAGACATTTTTTCTATAGAAATTTTTCAGATTCTGAGACATATTTTTTTTGAAAAAATTCTCAGATTCTGAGACATTTTTTTCTTTTTCTCAGAAAATGATTCTGAGACATCTGAGAATTTTTTCTATAGAAAAAATGTCTCAGAATCTGAGCATTTTTCTATTGAAAAATTTTTCTATAGAAAAAATGTCTCAGAATATGAGAATTTTTCTATAGAAAAAATGTCTCAGAATCTGAGAAATTTTATATAGAAAAAATGTCTCTTAGTCTGAGTATTTTTCTATAGTAAAAATGTCTCAGAATCTAAGAATTTTTCTATAGAAAAAATGTCTCAGAATCTGAGAATTTTTTTATAAAAAAATGTCTCAGAATCTGAGAATTTTTCCATAGAAAAAATGTCTCAGAATCTGAGAATTTTGCTATAGAAAAAATGTCTCAGAATCTGAAAATTTTTCTATAGAAAAAATGTCTTAGAGTCTGAGAATTTTTCTATAGAAAAAATGTCTCAGAATCTGAGAATTTTTCTATAGAAAAAATGTCTTAGAATCTGACAATTTTTCTTTAGAAAAAATGTATCAGAATCTGAAAATTTTTCTATAGAAAAAATGTCTCAGAATCTGAGAATTTTTCTATAGAAAAAATGTCTCAGAATCTGAGAATTTTTCTATGGAAAAAATGTCTCAGAATCTGAGAATTTTTCTTTAGAAAAAATGTCTCAGAATCTGAGAATTTTTCTATAGAAAAAATGTCTCAGAATCTGAGAATTTTTCTATAGAAAAAATGTCTCAGAATCTGAGAATTTTTCTATAGAAAAAATGTCTCAGAATCTGAGAATTTTTCTATAGAAAAAATGTCTCAGAATCTGAAAATTTTTCTATAGAAAAAATGTCTCAGAATCTGAGAATTTTTCTATAGCAAAAATGTCTCAGAATCTGAGAATTTTTCTATAGAAAAAATGTCTCAGAATCTGAGAATTTTTCTATAGAAAAATGTCTCAGAATCTGAGAATTTTTCTATAGAAAAAATGTCTCAGAATTTAAGAATTTTTCTATAGAAAAAATGTATGAGAATTTTTCTATCGAAAAAAAATGTCTCAGAATCTGAGAAGTTTTCTATAGAAAAAATGTCTCAGAATCGGAGAATTTTTCTACAGAAAAAATGTCTCAGAATCTGAGAATTTTTCTATAGAAAAAATGTCTTAGAATCTGAGAATTTTTCTTTAGAAAAAATGTATCAGAATCTGAAAATTTTTCTATAGAAAAAATGTCTCAGAATTTGAGAATTTTTCTATAGAAAGAATGTATCAGAATCTGAGAATTTTTCTATAGAAAAAATGTCACAGAATTTAAGAATTTTTCTATAGAAAAAATGTATCAGAATCTGAAAATTTTTCTATAGAAAAAATGTCTGAGAATTTGAGAATTTTTCTATCGAAAAAAATGTCTCAGAATCTAAGAATTTTTCTATAGACTAAATGTCTCAGAATCTGAGATTTTTTCTATAGAAAAAATGTCTCAGAATCTGAGAATTTTTCTATAGAAAAAATGTCTCAGAATCTGAGAATTTTTCTATAGAAAAAATGTCTCAGAATCGGAGAATTTTTCTATAGAAAAAATGTCTTAGAATCTGAGAACTTTTCTATAGAAAAAATGTCTCAGAATCTGAGAATTTTTCTATAGAAAAAATGTCTCAGAATCTGAGAATTTTTCTATAGAAAAAATGTCTCAGAATCTGAGAATTTTTCTATAGAAAAAATGTCTCAGGATATATAAGAATTTTTCAATAGAAAAAATGTCTCAGAATTTGAGAATTTTCTCTAGCATTTTTCTGTAACAGAAGCTGAAACTGGTCCATTTTATATAGTATGTTGGTCTTAACTTTTCGGGGATGAAATGGGATTAATTTTCCAATCATAGTGTTTGATAACCTTACAATCACTTTGCATTTTAACAATGTCACCATTCAATTGGTACATTATTGGGCGTGAAATGTTCTTGTAAGCTGAAACTGGTAGCAAAATATGAGATATATTAAAAGACGCATATAGGAATAATCGTTATATTTTTTACCTCTAAGTAGCATCAAATTTTTATAGCAGATTCCTGGTTTAAATAAATCATTGGAATTACGATTTCCAGTCTCCATATTTAATTTTGTTTGTTTTTCTTGTGTCGCAGTTTCAAGGGAAATTTTACGCTTCTGCTTCGTACTTACAAGAGCTTGCAAATTCATGTAACCGTTCTTCAAAATCGCTGCCAGTTTCAGATTAATTTCTAAAAATTGAATATGCAAATTATTATTTTCTACATAATTTTATTATTTTTTAATTAATTTAATTTTTGGACATACATACCTTTTCAAAATATTTAAATTGAAAATGTCAATAAAAAATAAAAAAATTAAATTCGAAATTTTATCTATATTCATTAGTAAATCTTACATTGCCATTAGGTGAAAATGAAAAGTAAAATTATACTAATGGCATAGGTAATAAGTCGTGGCTTTTAAACTTCATACAAAAATAATTCACCTATGCCAGCCTAGATAACATTACCTCGACGATTTTTTTCTGTGTAGGACCTTTACTTTTAGGGACCTTCTTTGGAAAAAAAAAAATCTGAAAATGTCTTTTAGGAATGAATTTTTGATTCTTTAAGGGCAAAATAGGGAAAAATTGTACTTCTGACAAGAACGGGGTTAAACGGGGTCAAAGTATGCCAACTCAAATTTGAACGAAATGAGTTTCCGATGGCAAATAGCTCCCCTATGCAATACCCATTTGTGGTAAAAATTTCAAAGCAAAAAAATAATTTTTTGCCGTTTTACATCCATTTTTGTTATTCTGCTAACTCAAAGTACACATTTTTTTGGTGAAAATAAACGCCAACTCGAATCTGATAAAGATTTTGATATCTAATGATTTTTTTCGAGATATTGATATTTTGAAAATATCGGTAAATAGTGCTTGCAAAAAAAAATTGCTTATATATATGTAACTTTTAAATTATTTATCAGATTGAAACATTATGAGCGGGGCAAATAAAGTCAATGACATAAGATTTCAAAATAGCTAGTTTGGAGTGACCCTTATACAATACAGCGTGAGTTACAGAGTGCCGAAGTTGACCACCCTGAAATTAAAAGGCTTTCGGAGCTAGTAACAAAGATTTTTAATTTTTTTTAGTTTTTGCAATTACCGTACTAAGGATAACAAAATCCAAAAAAAAAGTAATAAAAATTTTTCCAAAAAAAATAATTTTTATGTTCCGACAAAATATGCCAACTCTAAAAAAATATTTGTTTTTTGATACAGTAATAAATGCCATCTCTGAAAAATACGCAAACAAGTGCAAAATATGAAATTTTTGGCATAGGTAAAAATTATATAGAATATTTAAACATTGTTTATTTTTACATTGTTTATTTTTCCAATAATATGCGAAATAACTAGTTTTTTAGCTCTCCTGAAAAGTAAGCTTTTTCGAGTTGGCATTTATTGAATATAGTTCGACGATATAAGTTTGTCATTTCATTTGTACCACCTCGAAATATTGGTCTAAGACCCCATAAAGTATATATATTCATGATCCTCGTTCGATTTTAAGTCGATCTAGCGATGTCCGTCCGTCCGTCTGTCCGTATATCCGTATGTCCGTCTGTTCGTCTGTCCGTCTGTCCGTTTGTCCGTCTGTCTATCCGACTGTCTGTCTGTTGAAAACACGCAAACTTTTGAAAGACTTTACGGAGGCTCCTGAAGTTCGGCATATATGTTGGGCATTTACCTGGTCAGTTTGGGTTCAGTGCTTCAAAAGTTATGAGCAAATAACTAAATTTCGGCAAAGGTTTTCCGTGAATTTACAAGATAAAAAACACGATAACTTTCGAAAGGCAATTCTGAGGATATTGAAGCTTGGCATGTATATTTGTCGTTCTCCAGGCCTAGTTCGTGTTGAATTTCCACCAAAACGTTCCAGTGGTTCAAAAGTTATTAGCAACACAGTGAATATCAGATTAGTTGAATATCAGATTAGTTGATTAGTACACTCAAACAAAATTTTACACTCAAAAAAAATTTTACACTCAAAAAAAAATTTAGTCAATTATTTTTTTTTTAATAATTATTTAAAAAAAGTTTTTTTACAGAAAATAAAATATTTCTGATCAAAAATTATATTATTTTCACGTTAGAAAATTTACTATCACTTAAAGAGGGCACTGTGGAGGGTATTCATAGATTCGGCCAAACCGAATTTAACTTGTCTACTTGTTTTAACTAAAAACATTAGAGTCTCGAAATTTAAAATATAGGGGATAAAGTTTTCGAAAATGCATTTAAAAATTGCATTTGCATCAAAAATGCATGCTTTTAAAAAACATTTTTTTGAGTGCATTCATATACAAAAGGACAATTGTTAGAGCCAAATGCTTTTTGAATCGTAAAAATCAAATAAATACTTTCAAAGATATGTCTCTTCAAAGTTACATACTTTTTTGATAAAATTACAGTAGAAACATAAAATTTATTTTTTGTATGGAAAAATCTCATAAGTAGTTTTTAAAAAAATTACGAAAGGTGGAAAAAGCCGAAGTCCCAAAAAAAAGCTGCACTTATTTTTATCTTCTTTTGATTTATGCAGGTTTCAGGAAAATCGAAGAGGGGATAAAGTTTTGAAAAATGCATCTAAAAATTGCATTTGCATCAAAAACGTACTTTTTAAAAAAAAAATATTTTTTTTGAAAATATTGGTATAAAAAATAACGGTTGTAAGATTCGAATGCTTTTTGAATGGTTGAATTCGGATCAATACATTCGAAGACATGGCTCTTTTTGATTTTTTTTTAATTTTTGAAGAAAATAAAATTCGCGAAAAAATCTCGATTTTTTTAGAATTTAAAAAAACTTAAAATGGGTATTTTTAAGTGGCTTTGAAGAGAATGCATTCTGTTTATATAAAGAAAATTAAAAAAACATAAGGTCAGAAAATTAATTTTTTTTTGTATTCTTTGCTAGAATTCGTGATATATAAAGAAAAAGTCTCAGATCCTGAGACATTTTTCGTATAGAAAAAGTCTCAGATTCTGATAGTTTTTCTATTCGTGTAGAAATAGTGATAGACCCTGACACATTTTTTGTATAGAAAAATTTCAGATTCTGAAACATTTTTATACCCTGCACCACTCTGTGGTACAGGGTATAATGAGTTTGTGCTGATGTTTGTAGGTTAGGTTAGATTAGGTTGGATGGGCGTCCGCCATTTTCTCGAATTCACTCGGAGGCCATAAGGCCCATTGTGATTCCCCTAAAGTTGTCTCCCTACTCCCCTCTGATATACGAAATTCTACCTCTCAAACCACCCCGATTCCCTAAGGTATTCTGCTAGAGATGTCAATGGAATACTGTTTAGGCAATCTAGGTCATCAAAAAATCGTTGCCCCAAATACTTAAGACGACTTTTCATCAGACCCGGACATTCACACAACAAGTGCTTCACTGACTCCTCCTCCTCCACCTCTCCACAACTTCTGCAAAAGTCCCTATCAGAAATTCCCATACGAACGGCCATTTGGCCGATTATACAGTGTCCTCTCAGTACTCCTACTAATAGGCTAACCGTCCGTTTGCCAAAGGTAAGAAGACTTTCTGCCCTCCTAGGATTTGGCAGTGGCCACATGGTTCGCGATATCCTGCACGTGGTCGGCGATATCCACCTATCCCTCATCATATTCTCTGATATCCTATCAATTTCGTTCATCAACTCCACTATAGGAACCGAGATATCAGGTTCGACACGTTCCCCCACCGACTCGGAGCCATTTCTTGCACATTCATCAGCTAATTCGTTACCATAGACCCCACTATGTCCAGGAACCCAAATTAGCTTGACTGTGTGCTGACTGATTCGATGAAGGGATTGTATACAATTACTAACAATTCTCGATTTTACAGTGTGTGACCCTAAGGCCTTCAGAGCTGCAAGACTGTCCACAAAAATGTTGATGGCGCAAGGACTTGGTCCTTTGTCATAATCATCTGCGCGGCTTTGTCAATTGCTAAAACCTCGGCCTGGAAGCCGGGAGCCTAACTGAGGCCCTAATTTCGAGGCATTCAGAGAATACCCCCGACCCTGTACCCATCTCCATATTCGATCCGTCCGTGAAAATTGAGATCGCTTTCCCCGTTATAACAGAGTTTTCCGCCCAGTCTTCCCTAGTTGGTATTTGGACTTCGAAGTTCCTATTAAAGTTCGTCTGCGGTGAGATATGGTCAGTTTTCGTTCTAATTCCGACCCGCCCACCGTACTAAATATGGTCGAGTGTTCCCAAGAGCGTTGCTTAAGCATTAGTGACTCTCTTAACCTAAGAGCCGATTCCTTCCAGACCGGCCTGGGTGCCGATCTAATAGCACCAGTGATACCCACGCACGCCAGTCGCTGTACCTTCTGTAGGTTGCAGAGATATGATTTCTTATCCGCTGCTTTCCACCACACAAGGGCTCCATAGGTAAGTATTGGTCTAATTATCGCACCATACATCCAGTGGATAATATACGGTTTTAGACCCCACCTTCTTCCGAAAGTTCTTCTGCAGGTGTAAAAAGCACATAACGACTTTTTCATCCTTTCCTCTGTATTCCTTTTCCAGGAAAGCTTTAAGTCTAGGATTACATCCAGATATTTCGCCTCATTATATAGTTCTAGGGTGATTCCATCTAGTTTGGGAAGAACAAACCTGTCTATCTTAGTTCTTTTCGTGAACATTGACTCCCAGACCGTTGTCCCTTGCCCACGTAAAGAGTATCTTAAGTGATGATTCCATGAGTTCACTAATCGTTGGTAAAAACTTACCTCTGATTAGGATCACAACGTCGTCAGCATAGGCAACCACCTTGATGCCCATTCCGTTGAGTGACTTGAGGATTTCATTTATTACAAGATTCCACAGAAGAGGAGAGATCACTCCCCCCTTGTAGTGTGCCCCTTGTAACTACTTTCCTCGCTTCACCAACACCAATCTTCGAGTTAATTTCCCTGCTTTTCAGCATGTTGCCCGTCCATAGAGTAATATGTGTGTCCGTGCCCGTATTTCGTAGGGCATTTAGAATTGACGATATTTTGACATTGTTGAACGCGCCTTCCACGTCCAGAAATGATGCCAAAACGTACTCTATCTTGTGAAGAGTATCCTCAATCAAACCGACAACATCACTTAAAGCCGTCTCAGCAGACCTACCCTTAAGATAGGCGTGTTGGGTCTCGCTGAAGTTGTCTGATGTGAGGATACTTCTCATATAGACATCTACCAGTCTTTCCAGTGTTTTCAATAGAAACGATGACAGACTGATAGGTCTGTAATCCTTTGCGGTGTTGTGGTTTATTTTTCCCGCTTTGGGAATAAAGACCACCCTAACTTCCGTTCATTCGGAGGGTATATATCCCGATGCTAGGCTCTCCGTAAAGATACGCAGTAGCCATGGCATGATTATCCCGAGGGACTCTTGCAAGAGTGCCGGAAAAATACCATCAGGCCCTGCCGATTTGTAGGGCTTGAGGCAACTTACCGCCCATGTTATCTTGCGTTCGTCCACCATCGTTTTGATGAATTCATTTGTTGGAATTGCAGCTGGTGAAAGTGTACCTAAGGTAGTTTCTCTCTTCTCTTTGTAACTACCCGAAATATTGGTGCTACTAGACCTACCTTCAAGTATACGGATGGCCTTAGAATTACTTTTTGTGTCGATTAAGCGATGTCCGTCCGTCTGTCCATCGGTTTAAGCACGATACAGGTCGCAATTTTGAATCAATTGACTTGAAATATGAAACTTATGCTCCTTTTGGCCGAAGGACTAGGCCTATTGAAATTGGAAAAAATCAGTCCATGTTAAGACCTAGCCCCCATACTGAAAACAATATTATAATAGATATCGTTTTGAAATTTAACAAGTAATAATATTTTATATGCACAAACCATCATACCAAATTTCAAAGGAATCGGTTCAGTCTTTCTGGTATTCATATAATTTACTCCTGATATTCACATAATTCCCTCAAAATTCATAAAAATTAAATTATTTGATTAAAATTTTATTTGTATGTGTTAAACGTGTACTTTGGAAACCTTATCGAATCGGAAAACATTTGGGCCGTTTTTGGACTTATTCCCCCATATAAAAATTTCGACAGATATTAAGTTAAATCGGTCTATTGACAAAAAATTAAACCAATTTCACTAAAATTTGATCTGTATATCGTGAACCTATATTCAAATATGCCAACTCAAATTTGACCGAAATGAGTTTCCGATGGCAAATAGCTCCCCTATGTAATACCTATCTGTCATAAAAATTTCAGAGCAAAAAAATACTTTGTTGTCGTTTTACATCCATTTTTGTTATTCTGCTATCTCAAAGTACATATTTTTTTGGTGAAAATAAATGCCAACTCCCATTGTAAATTTCCAAAAAAATTTCAAAAAATTTTTTTAAAAAAATTAGATCACATATCTTATTGCATTTGCCATACTGAACACGAATCTTGTAAAGATTTTGATATCTAACGACTGGTTCTCGAGATATTGCCATTTTGAAAATATCGGTAAATAGTGCTTCAAAAAAAAATTGCTTATATTTATGTAACTTTCAAACTATTTATCAGATTGAAACATTATGCTTGGGGCAAATAAAGTCAATGATATAAGCTCTCAAAATAGCTAGTTTGGAGTGACCCTATTACAATACAGCGTGGGTTAAAGAGTGCCAAAGTTGACCACCATGAGATTAAAAGGCTTTCGAAGCTAGTAACTTTTAAGAACATGCAAAGATTTTTAATTTTTTTTTCAGTTTTTGCAATTACCGTACTAAGGATAACAAAAACCAAAAAAAAAATAAATTATAAAAATTTTTCCAAAAAAAAATGTTTTTTTATTTTCCGACAAAATATGGCAACTCTAAAAAAATATTTGTTTTTTGATATAGTAATAAATGCCATCTCTCAAAAATACGCAAACAAGTGCAAAATATAAAATTTTTGGCATATGTAAAAATTATTTAGAATATTTAAACCATCTTATGGAAGGTACATTGTTTTTAGTTACAATAATATGCAAAATAACTATTTTTTTAGCTCTCCTGAACAGTAAGCTTTTTCGAGTTGGCATTTATTGAATATAGTTCGACGATATGTTTTCTTCACTAAATAAAGATCTAACAAAATATAGGTAAAATCGGTCTATGTTTGGACTTGGGCCCATTTTCCGGAAAACACTGGTGTAGGGTATTATATGGTCGGTCTTGACCGACTATAAGTTTCTTACTTGTTCGTATAGAAAAAGTGTCAGCTTCTTAGAAAATTTTCGTATAAAACGTCTCAGATTCTGGGGCATAGAAAAATTCTTAGATTCTGAGACATTTTCGTAAAGAAAAATCTAAGCTTCTGAAACCTTATGAGTAGGGCAAGTACTTTCATGAAAATGCATATTTTTACACAGCATTGTAAACATAACATAAATTAAATATCTATCTGAATCAATGAATTTGCAATAAAATGGCATTGATTTGTAGTTGCATATTTTTGCATATTTTGGTATAAATGCATATTTTTGCATATTTTCATATAAATTGCACTTTTTTTTAATTTCATCAATATTTTTTCAAAACTTCCTTAGGAAAATTCAAAACCTATCCCCTAATTCTTATAAAAAATGTATTTATTTATGGAAATCATATGCTGATTTTTGAAAGAAAATGGATTCTGGAAGTATAATTTTTAGATTCTGAGAAATGTTTCCTATTCTGAGAGATTTTACAGGAAAATTGCGAATTTATTATTTTTTTTACAGGAAAATTGCTATTTTATTTTGATTAGATTTAGGGTGGGGTCTTTTGTTCTAGAAAATATTGTATTTTAGGTGGGGTCTTTTGTTCTAGAAAATATTGTATTTTAATGTTTTTATATTTCAGAAATATTTAGTGACTCAAAGAAAAAACTTCTCAAGTAAAAAATATTTCACTAATTAAAAATTGTTTCCACTCAATAAAATATTTTTAAGAATTGTCGAGGGCCTTAAAATATTTGACAAAGCCTAATTTATGTTGACAAATTATTTTCTTTAGTAAAAACAATATTTTTAGATGCATATTTTTGAAGTTTTTAGTGCATATTTTAAATTTTTAGACGCATATTATAGGCACATATTTTCGTTTTTTAGATGCATGAAAGTACTTGCCCTACTTATGAGATATTTAGTGTGTTTTTTGCGTGTTTGGATTAAAATTTAGCGAACAAAATAAATCCACCTTGGTAGTTGGATTAATTTTCGATTTATAAGGGTTGTTGTCAACACTAATGAATATGCTACTAAAGTTTACAACGCAGCATGTTTAGTACTTAATTTAGAACTAAGAATGAGAGAGAATAAAGAAAACAAACAAAAAAACATATGACGCTGTCTAACACCGTACGGGAAATTTTAACAAGTTTATTATTTTTTTGTTAAAAAAAGTGATATAAATGTTTTGTATAAATGTTATTATTTATTTTAAAGTTTTTTTTGTGTAAAATATAAATAAAATTTCCAGTAACAACAACTTATTAGTGACATTAATATGTGTGTTTAAATGAAGGGTGTGTTAAAGGTCGTATACATTTACGTAGTCAACAGAATATAAACTAGCGCCGTCTGGTTTGTGTCACATGAACTAAAAATATGGATTAAGATAATCCAAAAGCGCAAAAAACAAGCCTATTGTTCGTATAGAAAAAGTCTCAGATCCTGAAATTTTCACTAACTCAATATTTGTTTGGACTGCTTCGCAATCGCTACTCATCATTTAAGAAGCTTTGTTCATATGTATATCGCCATCACAGGTAATAAGTATAAACACATTAAATTTAATGTCATATCATTAAACCTATTTAATAAGCCTTAATACACAAGTACATTTCTTTTCATGCCCCAATAATTATGATTTTTTAAATGATGGCAATAATACATTTCGTGCAACAATCACACACACACAGACACACAGCTACACAAACACGCATATACTTATGTGTTATTGTATTGCATTTTATTAACTTACCGCATAATTTCATTTTGTTGCTCCTCCTCTTGTTTCTGACGCCTAAGGACATTTTCAATTTGCATACGTTCATGTGGTGTTAAATGTGATAAATCTGGCAGTTCATCCATGTTGTCCGTTTAAAGACTTTATTATTTATTTTATTTGTATGATAATGTTGGTTTTTATTATATTTTTTTGTTGGTATTTTACTGTTGTTTGGTTGTATTTGCTTTTTGTATTGTATGTCAATTTGAATGTATGCACTTGGATAATTAAATTATATGTGTTTTTTTTTTATTTATAAATATATTGAATTGAATGCAATGCAATAATATATTATGAAATTATTGTTATTTGATGTTAATTTTTGTTTTTTTTTTTCTATGATTCTGTTGCAATATTAAACATTTGTAAGGGGGAGGAGAGGTGTTTAATTTGTTTATAACCGGTTTTAAGTTTTTTTTGTTAAATTACGTATATTTTTTGTGTTATTTATTTTTGTAGCTATTTTTAATAACTTTTACTTTTGGTTTTAAAAAATATTTTCAAAAAAAAGAGAACAGAATAGATTTTAAGGCTTTCAAGCTTAAATAAAATTTTAATAATTTTTTTCTGTTTGTTAATATTTTTTTTTTAATTTATAGTTCGTTGATTAGTTTTTTTAAATTATTTTTTTTTTTGTTCAATTATAAAAATTGTATTATATTAGTGCTTTATTTTTTTGTTTTGAAATATTTTATTAAATTTTTATTTTTATCTCTTTTTTTAGTTTCTTTTATAGTTGTAATGGAAGAATTTTATATATATTTTTAAATTTCTTGTTTTTATTTTTTGTAATTATATTTAATATTTTATATTAAATAAATAATATTATAAGTTTAAAGCTTTTTATTTTCTTTATTAATAATATAAATATTTTTTAAATTAAATTTCTTTTAGTTAATTTATATATTGAGTTGTAGTTTTTATTATATTTTATAAATTTACTTTTCTTATTTTTTTTTTAATTTAATAAATTTTATAGATTTTTATTTAATTCGAATTCAGTTTAATCACAGACTAAATTTATGGAATTTTTTTTTATTATTTTTATTAAATAAATAAATTATAGCGTTTTGCAAATAAATAAATTAGTTTTTTTTTGGTAATAATTTTGTTATGATTTCGTTGATTTTTTTTATTTTGTTTAATATTTACAAGTGTTTGCTTTGTTATAAAGAAACATCTGTTTTAATTAGTTGTGTGTGTGTTTATAATTTATTTTTAATAATTTTTAATAATAAAGTCACCAAGGCGTATACGTAACATTTATTTATTATATATTTTTTTTAATCATAAGGTGCTGTTATTTTTATATATATTTCTTTTATAAATTATGCAAAACTGTAATCATGTCATGTCATCTTTCTTAATATTGTTTGTAAAATTTCCTTTTACTCCCTTTACCTGTTTTGATCGAATCTGTAAAGAAATGAAAGGAAAAGATCTTGTAAGAATGGGTTAGAAGAGAATATGTATTAAATTCGATTGTTAGTAAAATATTCTGATGAAAGAAATATATTTTTCTTTTAACAAATTGGTCAAACTCCATATAAAGAAAATAAAAAATTAATTCGACTTCACCGAATCCATTAGTACACTCAAAAGAAAAACTAAATTTGATTTAGCAAACTTTCATCAGATTTTTCTGCGAATATGAATATTTGTACTTAAATCTATTTCATTCAGTTTTACAAAATAACAGAAATTTTACAGCGTTTTTACTGATTCTGTTTGCTGAATTTCAAAATAAATTTCAACATATTTTTAGCAGACTATTTTTTAATTATACAGAAATAGTTTGCTGTCATTTTTTTTTTCAAAGTGTTTTTTATGCAATCAAAATGTTATTTTTAAACATATTTTTGAGCATATTTTTAGAAACAGATTATTTTACAAAAAATTGGTGGTAAAAAAATTGGAGGTAAAACAAGTAGAAAAATTAAATTCGACTTGGCCGAATCTATGAATACCCTCCACAATGCCCGTTTTAAGTGATAGTAAATTTTCTAACGTGAAAAAAATAACATTTTTGTTTAGAAATATTTTATTTAGTGTAAAAAACTTTTTTTAGTAATTTTTGAAAAAAAAAAAAAATAATTCATTAATTTTTTTTTTGAGTGTAAAATTTTTTTTGAGTGTAAATTTTTGTTTTGAGTGTAAAATTTTTTTTGAGTGTATTTTTTTTGTTTTAGTGTAACAATATTTTTGAGTGTCAAAAATACCTTGTAAAATATTTTTGTTACTTACAAATGTTTTTAAAACATTTTTAACGGGTTTTCAACATGTAAATTTAAGGTGAAACTAACCTGAAATTTACGGTTTTGCTAATAACTTTTGAACCACTGCACCGATTTGGCTGAAATTTAATACGAACCGGACCATAGAAACGGCAAATATATATGCCATACTTCAGCATCGTCAAAGGTGCCGTTCGAATGTTACCGTATGTTTTATCTCGTAAATTCCAGAAAAACCATTGCCGAAATTCACTAATTTGCTTATAACTTTTGAACCACTGCACTATAGGAAATTTTACCCATTTTTTGGCCAAAAGTCAAAATTAAAATTTTTGCAAACATTATTTTTTTTCACATTAATATAAAATAAACTTAACAAAGTAAACAATTCTTTCTCAATTTTTCGACAGAATTGATGTACTGTCACTTTATCAGTAGTTTTTCTTGCAATTTCTTACTTAGTTATAAAATAACGATTGAGAGCAGCGAATTTTGTGATAGCTTCAAACAAAAGTTTTTATATTAAGAATTTATAGTTCTTAAAAACTAAAAAATGGAAAATAATGTCAAAGGTGAGTACTTTAATGATAAATAGTGAAATGTTGGTGAACTCATCTATTAGATCGATTTTATTGGAAAAATTGAAGTGACCTTAAGATGAATTTATTGAAGTATGTATAGGAATTTTATTTTGACTTTAAAAAAAATGATAGCATATGTTAGCTATAAAACCATAAAAGTTCTCTAGGACAATCAATTACCTTCCGAATTTAAAAAATTTCAAGGTCGGATATGTGCAAACTTTTTTTTTATACCCATTTTTCCAGGTGACTACTGAGTGCCAAATTCAGAGTTATTTAATACATGGCGAGAGAAATAAAGCAGAGGTGGATAAGGAGCCGCTATTTCTGACCATTTCTTTTCATACATTGCTGAGAGTGAATGTTTCGAAAACTTTAAACAATATATAAAGGAGGAATTAAGAATATTTTGTTCAAATAAAAATATGAAAAGGATTAAAAGTTGTAGGAGTTTGAAAATTTTTGAAAGACAGCATGCTGTTTGGCTTAAAGGCAATACTTGGCTAAAAAAAACTTGAAACGCAGCCTGCCTCCACTAAATCGAAACCTGGGCGACCGCAATTAACTTTTTTGTCAAAATCTGCGAGAACAAAAATACGAGTTACAGCAGAAATCTCTAAAGATCTAAATAGGGAAGTTGAGCCCCTAGCTCTTGCATCATCTACGGCTGCCCGTAGTGGCATTTTGAAATGTAGTTGACGACTTGGAACTCAAAAATAAAATTTTTGAATAAAATCCTTATTAAAAAGTAGATTTGTTTGACACTTCTTAACATTGTTAAAATAAATTTCTACTGTTATCTTCGAAAGTTAGTGTACACTCAAAAAAAAAAAAAATATTGTAAAAACAGTTTAGAAAACCATATGATCTATCAAGGATCTAAAAAATCTTAGATGCGGCAACTTATAACCCGGGAACCCTGTTTGGAACTAATTATTAGGTAATTTTTTAGGTAACTTTACTAATTTTTTTTTTTTGAGTGTATGAAAACCTTTAAGAGTCACTCCCTCCCTCTAAAGAGTCTTCCAAAAGTCAAATAAAAAAAATCAGTCAAATCGGTCCAGCCGTTTGGCTGCAAATAATTTTGGCCAAAAAAAGGGTAAAATTTCCTATAGTGCACTGTACCGATTTCGCTGGAATGCAATACCAACCTGACCAGGTAAATGCCCAACATATATGCCAAACTTCAGGAGCCTCCATAAAGTCTTTCAAAAGTTAGCGTGTTTTCAACAGACAGACGGACAGACGGACAGACGGACGGACGGACGGACGGACGGACGGACGGACATCGCTAGATCGTCTTAAAATCGATCGAGGATCATGAATATATATACTTTATGGGGTCCTAGACCAATATTTCGAGGTGTTACAAACGGAATGACAAACTTATATATACCCTCTCTCACTAGAGTGGAGGGTATTAATATGTGTCTTTTTCTACTGTACTTAAAAAGTTCACTGTTTGGTTGGGTTGTTGGAAAAATAGCAATATTTCGAAAACCAATTAACAAGGGGGAAATATGACTTTTTATCCATTTTCTAATTTGTTTCGATGTTTTGAGTTAAGTTTGAATTTAAATGGTTACAGAATTGTGATCTGGATATCTCTCGAATAAGGTGATAAAAACTAAAATCGGTTAAAAATCAGCCAAGTTATTACAACTTATTACCAGGCAAATAACGTGTGTAAGACCACTTAGTCAAGGAATTCGAGCCCCATTTTTGAAATTTATTGAAATTATCTACTGTAAAAACAATTTTTTATTCTTCAACTTCCAATGTACTAAGAAGATAAATATTTTACATATTGCGTTTTGCTAACTTGTTTTAAATAAATGCTAAAGTGGTCTGAATTTTTCAACTCTATTTTCAAATCTTCAATTTTAAATTTTTATTTTTTGTTAAAGAAATTTTAAAAAATCGACTATTATAGTTTAAGGATTTGTTAAGCACATATCACAAAATCTTTTTTTAAATTTCAACTCAGTGCAACTGAAATAAATGTTTAAAAAAACAGTTTTTGGAATTTAGAAAAACTGTAAATGCAGTTGTGTAACCAAGACCTTGAACCATCACTGAGCAATGTTTAAGGATTACCCCACTTTATCCGTTAAAGTTACAGAGGGTTTAAGTTGAAAAGTCGATAAAAATGGCTTGAAATAATCCATAGTTTTTACCTTCTTTCGCTTTTTTTAAGTTCTCCTTATATTTCAATCTTTTTCGGCATAACACAAAGTCAGTACATATAAGAGATTATTTAAATGTTGGTTTGATAGATGCTTCATCGCTTGGTAAGAAGTTAAGTTTTTAAGGTTAAGTTTTGAAACCAAAAATTAAGAGTTTTTAAATTTTCGAGGTTTTTTGATCGGGGATTTCGGCTCCCTCTATAAAATGAAAAAAGTTGAACTAGAGTTGGTAGCTGTTGTAATTTTTAACATTTTGGAATTAATCCCGTTAATGTGCCACGAATAGTCAAGGAGTTTCAGCAGATCAAAGTTCGAAAGAAAAAACGTATTTTTTTTAAAATACCAGTTTTTCGCGATGCACATTTGCGATTTTATTCGAAATTTGGTGGATTCTTGCGTTAACCGAGTTTTTTGTGAGTTTACATAAAAAAATCACTGGCGGGTTTATAAAAAATAAATTGCAAAAAATTTTATGGCATTTTTGAAAATTGTGCGAAATTTGCAAATCTGTTTCCTATTTTTTTAGTAGCAATTAATGCATCATGTTCATTTTAATACACCAAAAGACGTGCCTTAACGAGTAGAACTGATTTGCTTTTTTACTTTTTACTTTTTGCCATTCTGAACGGAAACCGCGATGATTTTATCTAAAACTGTTTTGATCTGGTACATCTAAGGCTTTATACGAAATCGGATGAAATTTTTTTTACTGAAAGCCCACTTGATGTGTCATCATAAAATCAGAGGCGGGTTAAAAAATTTTGATAATTATAGATTTTTTGGACCATATTAAATTTTCTTGTTATAAAAAAGTATCACCGATTTTTTTAAACTACTAGTACAATGATACGATTTTCCGTGATTTTTTTTCAGTAATACCAACGTGCATTTCCTAAATATGTTATAAAAAATTGTGAAACTTTTCTTTTACCGCGAATTAATCGCGATTTTAGGTACTTAGAATAGGGTGGGGCGATTAGTAAGGAAGGAAAAAAATCTTAATGGGCGCTTCGCGTTTCTGATTCTTGGGATTGTACTGAGCAAAAAAGTCAACTAGACCATACGTCTACGGTGAAAATCGAGCCTCCCGATTTTGACTTGAAGTTTTTTCTCACACTTTATTTTTTTTAAGAAAATTTGCAAATTTTCTTGGGCTCATATTTCGTAAACTATTTGAAATTTTGACTTATTTTCAAAAGTAGCTATTGTCTCGGGCTACAATTTCTCTGAACATATTACTTAGAAAAAACTTCGTTTTCATGGTCAAAAAGTCGAAAATGTAGAAAATTAATTTTTTTTTTTTGATATTTTGGCCTATAACAGCCAAACCATTGAGATTTTCGATTCAATACTAAGACAAAAATTGTAGCCAAGACAATAGTTAAGAACTCTCTAGTACATCGTAAAAGCATTGGAACGCTCCTTCAGGCAGTTTTGGCCTTGTGAATGTGCAAATTTTTTGTGAAAATATTGATAAATTACCATTTTCAGTTGTTCATAGTGCAAAATCATAAAAATGTTCTATTTCATATTTTTATTCTATTTATTTATTTATTTTATTCTATTTATTTTATTTCTTATTTTTTATTCTTGTATTGTTTTAAGTTCACTTAACGCATTTTTGTTAGTTTATTGTAAACGATCACCAGAGACTTTATAATATAGAGATAAAACAAATTTAGTTCTTCTACTGACTCCTAGAGGGCGCCAGTCTTTAATATCAGCTCAAGAATATTACTAATATTCTTAAGGTGTTACTAAGACTTACTGAAGGCTCAAATAACTCAGCAAATACTGCTCATATAACTATGAAATGATCAGTACACTCGTAAGAACTATCCAATATCTTACATATGAGGTATTCCACACCAAATGTCCAGCGAAAAAAAACATGTGTACCTTAAACTTCTGAATAGGTGATATGGATAGCCCTATATGGAACTTAGAAAATTGCGTTTTTGGTTTTTCAATTTTTCAAAAACTGGGCTTAGAAGGCGTGGTCAAATATTGGAAAAATGGTCAAATTTGTGGCGAGTTGCCTTGATTAAATATTTATCACATTAAAACGGAATGCACCACAATCTCAAAAATATACAGTCTTATATAGTTTTGTATGGGCTATCGATTAAAATTATTTTTTTTGGAAAATTTTCAGAATCCGTTCTGAAATTTTCCATTTTTTAAAAAAGTCAATTTATCAAAAATCCGGCCCTTTTTTTTTTTTTCTTTTTTCTTTATTTTTTTAAAAGTTTAGATGTTTTTCCATCCACACAAAAAAAATCAGAAACACGTTCATCGTTTTTTTCGAGAAAATCGCATTTGAATTTTAAATTTCATAACAATTTAGTAATTTGCTTGTATTTTCTTGTGTCAACAGAGCGTATGACGAATATTTATGCAATTAATATTACTCATTCGCAACTTTAAAACAAAGAAATACAAGCAAATAACAAAATTGTTATGAAATTTAAAGTTCAAATGCGATTTTCTGGAAAAAAAAGATGAACGTGTTTCTGATTTTTTTTTTGTGTGGATGGACAAACACCTAAACTTTTAAAAAAATAAATAAAAAAGAAAAAAAAAGTGGCCGGATTTTTGATAAATTGACTTTTTTAAAAAATGGAAAATTTCAGAACGGGTTCTGAAAATTTTCCAAAAAAAAAAAATTTAATCGATAGCCCATACAAAACTATATAAGAACGTAAATTTTTGACATTGTGGTGCATTCCGTTTTAATGTGATAAATATTTAATCAAGGCAACTCGCAACAAATTTGACCATTTTTCCAATATTTGACCACGCCTCCTAAGCCCAGTTTTCGAAAAATTGAAAAACCAAAAACGCAATTTTCTTAGTTACATATAGGGCTATCCAAACAACCTATTCAGAAATTTACGGGACACATGTTTTTCTGTAGCGGGACATTTGGTGTGGAATGCCTCATATACATAAAATACATTTACAACAATACCTCGAATGTGTAGATGATGAAGATTCACCATTTCCAGACCCACTAATACCTTGCCATATTCAAGGTACGGAGCGTTATGTCCAGCTACTACACTCAAAAAAAAAAACTGTAATGTTAGCAAAAAAAAGCTTGTAAACCTACAAGAAAATTTGCTGATTTTGAACCAGGGTAAGGAATGGCACACACATGTGCTGCACATCACATTTTACTAATGTGTCGTGTGCACATAGCATGGCACACGACACATGGGCCGTGTGCCATGTGCTGGCACACGGCACATTTCAGGTGTGCCATGTGCCATACATATGGCACACGGCACATCTGAAATGTGCCGTGTGCTCTAGTATGACACATGGCACATCTGAAATGTGCCGTGTGCCAGCACATGGCACATGGCCCGTGTGCCGTGTGCCAATTATTGGCACACGGCACATTTCAAATATTTTTTTTTTGAATAATTGTTTTTAGAAATAAAATACTTTTTTCAGAAAAAATACTACTTTTTTAGAAAAAAAACTTATTTTTTTTGAAAAAAAACGTACTTTTTTTAAAAAATAGTACTTTTTAGAAAAAATTTTACTTTTTTAGAAAAAGTAGTACTTTTTTGAAAAAATAGTACTTTTTTAGAAAAAAAAGTACTTTTTAGATAAAAAAAGTACTTTTTTAGAAAAAATACTACTTTTTTGAAAAAATTTTACTTTTTTAGAAACAAAGTACTTTTTTAGAAAAAAAGGTACTTTTTAAGAAAAAAAAGTACTTTTAAGATAAAAAAGTACTTTTTTATAAAAAATAGTACTTTTTAGAAAAAAATTTACTTTTTTTTAGAAAAAAAGTACTTTTTTAGAAAAAATTTTACTTTTTTTAGGAAAAATAGTACTTTTTAGAAAAAATAGTACTTTTTAGATAAAAAAGTACTCTTTTTAGAAAAAATAGTAATTTTTAGAAAAAATTTTACTTTTTTAGAAAAAAAGTACTTTTTTAGAAAAATATTACTTTTTTAGAAAAAATTTTACTTTTTTTAGGAAAAATAGTACTTTTTAGAAAAAATAGTACTTTTTAGATAAAAAAGTACTCTTTTTAGAAAAAATAGTAATTTTTAGAAAAAATTTTACTTTTTTAGAAAAAAAGTACTTTTTTAGAAAAATATTACTTTTTTAGAAAAAATAGTACTTTTTTAGAAAAAAAGTACTTTTTAGATAAAAGAGTGCTTTTTTAGAAAAAATAGTACTTTTTAGAAAAAATAGTACATTTTAGAAAAAATTTTACTTTTTTAGAAAAAATAGTAGTTTTTTAGAAATATAGTACTTTTTAGAAAAAATAGTACTATTTTAGAAAAAATAGTACTTTTTTTAGAAAAAACTGTACTTTTTAGAAAAAAGTACATTTTTGGAAAAGTTAGTACTTTTTTTAAAAAAAAAGTACTTTTTAGAAAAAATAGTACTTTTTTAGAAAAAATTGTACTTTTTTTAGAAAAAAATAGTATTTTTTTAAAAAAAAACTTACTTTTTTAGAAAAAATTACCTTTTAAGAAAAAATAGTACTTTTTAAAAAAATAGTACTTTTTTAAAAAAATAGTACTTTTTTAAAAAAATAGTACTTTTTAGAAAAAATAGTACCTTTTAAGAAAAAAAGTACTTTTTAGAAAAAAAGTACTTTTTTAGAAAAAATAGTGTTTTTTCGAAAAATCTTTACTTTTTCACCTTCTTTTTTAGAAAAATTAGTACTTGTAGGAAAAAAGTACTTTTTCAGAAAAACTAGTACTTTTTTTTAGAAATTCTAGTACTTTATTTGAAAAAATATTACTGTTTTAGAAAAATTATTACTTTTTTAGAAAAATTATTACTTTTTTTAGAAAAAAGTACTTTTTTAAAATAATAGTAATTTTTTTTTTAAAAAAGTACTTTCTTAGAAAAATAGCACTTTTTAGAAAAACATCATATATTTTGCTCTATTTTTGCTCTATTTGTAAGATATAATTATAATACCAAATTAACGTCCTTTTGCTTGTATCTTAATTATTTAAGAAGTTATTTGCAATTAAAAAATCTAGCAAAGATAAATTTGATCTATAATCGATTAAGTGATTATGGAGGGGTAAAAATGACAAAAATATAATTTATTTTGCTCTATCTCGATTAGTTTTTGAGATATAAATAAAATACCAGATTTACGTCCTTTTGCTTGTATTTTAATTATTTAAGAAGTTATTTGCAATTTTAGAATCTAGCAAAGATAAAATATATATGGGATCGCTAAAGGGGTTATGGAGGGATAAAAATGGCAAAAATATCATCTATTTTGATGTATATCGATTAGTTTTTGATATAATTAATATACCAAAATAACGTTATTTTGCTTGTATCTTAATTATTTTAAAAGTTTTTCATATTTTTAAATTAAGCAAAGATAAAATTGATCTGGGATCGCTAAATTGATTATGGAGGGGTAAAAAGTACAAAAATGTCATGTCAAATAAAGTCCTTTTGCTTGTATCTTAATTATTTAAGAAATTATTTGCAATTTAAAAAACCAACAAAGAAAAAATTTAAAGGTTACGGAGGGGTAAAAACTACAAAAATTTCAAACATTTTTTATCTATTTCGATTAGTTTTTGGTATTTCAGTTATATTATAATTTGGTATTTTAACTATATCTCAAAAACTAATCGATATAGAACAAAATAGATGATATTTTTGTCCTTTTTAACCTCTATAACCCTTTTAGGGTTCCAGATCAATTTTATCTTTGCTAGATTTTAAAATTGCGAATAACTTCTAAAATAATTAAGATACAAGCAAAAGAACGTAATTTTGGTATTTTAATTATATCTCAAAAACTAATCGATATAGAGCAAAAAAGATGATATTTTTGTCATTTTTACCCCTCCATAACCCATTTAGCGATCCCAGATAAATTTTATCTCTGCTAGATTTTTAAATTGCAAATAACTTCTTAAATAATAAAGATACAAGCAAAAGGACGTAAATCTGATATTTTACTTATATCTCAAAAACTAATCGAGATAGAGTAAAATAGATGATATTTTTGTCATTTTTACCCCTCCATAACCGATTCCAGATCAATTTTATCTTTGCTAAATTTTAAAATTGCGAATAACTTCTTAAATAATTAAGATACAAGCAAAAGGACTTTAATTTAGTATTATAATTATATCTTAAAAATAAAGCAAAAATATAGCAAAATATTTTTTTTTTTTAAAGTGCTGTTTTTTTTAAAGCACTATTATTGCTAAAAAGGTACTTTTTTCTAAAAAAGGAATCATTTTTCAAAAAAGTAATAATTTTTCTTAAAAAGTAATAATTTTTCTAAGAAAGTAAAATTTTTTTCAAATAAAGTACTATTATATCTAATAGTATTATATACTATTTAAAAATCTAGCTAAGATAAAATTGATCTGGGATCGCTAAGTGGGTTATCGAGGGGTAAAAATGGCAAAAATATCATCTATTTTGCTCTATCTCGATTAGTTTTCGAGATATAAATAAAATACCAAATTAACGTCCTTTTGCTTGTATCTTAATTATTTAAGAAGTTATTTGCAATTTAAAAATCTAGCTAAGATAAAATTGGTCTGGGATCGCTAAAGTGATTATGGAGGGGTAAAAATAACATCTATTTTGCTCTATCTCGATTAGTTTTTGAGATATAAGTAAAATACCAGATATTCGTCCTTTTGCTTGTATCTTTATTATTTAAGAAATTATTTGCAATTTAAAAATCTAGCAGAGATAAAATTTATCTGGGATCGCTAAATGGGTTACGGAGGGGTAAACATTACAAAAATATCATCTATTTTGCTCTATCTCGATTAGTTTTCGAGATATAAATAAAATACCAATTTAACGTCCTTTTGCTTGTAGCTTAATTATTTAAGAAGTTATTTGCAATTTAAAAATCTAGCTAAGATAAAATTGGTATGGGATCGCTAAAGTGATTATGGAGGGGTAAAAATTACAAAAATAACATCTATTTTGCTCTATCTCGATTAGTTTTCGAGATATAAATAAAATACCAAATTAACGTCCTTTTGCTTGTATCTTAATTATTTAAGAAGTTATTTGCAATTTAAAAATCTAGCTAAGATAAAATTGATCTGGGATCGCTAAAGTGATTATGGAGGGGTAAAAATTACAAAAATAACATATATTTTACTCTCTCTCGATTAGTTTTTGAGATATAAGTAAAATATCAGATTTACGTCCTTTTGCTTGTATCTTTATTATTTAAGAAGTTATTTGCAATTTAAAAATCTAGCAGAGATTAAAATTATCTGTGATCGCTAAATGGGTTATGGAGGGGTAAAAATGACAAAAATATCATCTTTTTTGCTCTATCTCGATTAGTTTTTGAGATATAATTAAAATACCAAAATTACGTTCTTTTGCTTGTATCTTAATTATTTTAGAAGTTATTCGCAATTTTAAAATCTAGCAAAGATAAAATTGATCTGGAACCCTAAAAAATTTATAGAGGTTAAAACTTTATTTGACATGACATTTTTGTACTTTTTACCCCTCCATAATCAATTTAGCGATCCCAGATCAATTTTATCTTTGCTTAATTTAAAAATATGAAAAAATTTTAAAATAATTAAGATACATGCAAAATAACGTTATTTTATATTAATTATATCAAAAACTAATCGATATACATCAAAATAGATGATATTTTTGCCATTTTTATCCCTCCATAACCCCTTTAGCGATCCCATATATATTTTATCTTTGCTAGATTCTAAAATTGCAAATAACTTCTTAAATAAGCAAAAGGACGTAAATCTGGTATTTTATTTATATCTCAAAAACTAATCGAGATAGAGCAATATAAATTATATTTTTGTCATTTTTACCCCTCCATTATCACTTAATCGATTACAGATCAATTTTATCTTTGCTAGATTTTTAAATTGCAAATAACTTCTTAAATAATTAAGATACAAGCAAAAGGACGTTAATTTGGTATTATAATTATATCTTACAAATAGAGCAAAAATAGAGCAAAATATATGATGTTTTTCTAAAAAGTGCTATTTTTCTAAGAAAGTACTTTTTTTTTTTAAAAAATTACTATTATTTTAAAAAAGTACTTTTTTCTAAAAAAAGTAATAATTTTTCTAAAAAAGTAATAATTTTTCTAAAACAGTAATATTTTTCCAAATAAAGTACTAGAATTTCTAAAAAAAGTACTGGTTTTTCTGAAAAAGTACTTTTTTCCTACAAGTACTAATTTTTCTAAAAAAGAAGGTGAAAAAGTAAAGATTTTTCGAAAAAACACAATTTTTTTTAAAAAAGTACTTTTTTTTCTTAAAAGGTACTATTTGTTCTAAAAAGTACTATTTTTTAAAAAAGTACTATTTTTTCTTAAAAAGTACTATTTTTTTAAAAAAGTACTATTTTTTTAAAAAAGTACTATTTTTTCTTAAAAAGTAATTTGTTCAAAAAAAGTAAGTTTTTTATCTAAAAAGTACTTTTTTATCTAAGAAGTTCTTTTTTTTTAAAAAGTACTATTTTTTCTACAAAAGTACTATTTTTTCTAAAAAGTACTTTTTTTTCTAAAAAAGTATGTACTAACTTTTCCGAAAATGTACTTTTTTCTAAAAAGTACTGTTTTTTCTAAAAAAGTACTATTTTTTCTAAAAAACTAAAATTTTTTCTAAAAAGTAAAAGTTTTTCTAAAAAGTACTATTTTTTCTAAAAAAGTCCTTCTTTTGATAAAAAAAAAATAATTTTTTTTCTAAAATGTACTATTTTTTCTAAAAAAGTTACTAATTTTTATAAAAAGTACTATTTTTTCAAAAAAGTACTATTTTTTCAAAAAAGTACTATTTTTTCTAAAAAGTACTATTTTTTCAAAAAAAATACTTTTTTTTTAAAAAAGCTAAATTTTTTCTAAAAAGTACTATTTTTTCTAAAAAAGTACTTTTTATCTAAAAAGTACTATTTTTTTCCAAAAAAGTACTATTTTTTCTAAAAAGTATTTTTTTTTTTCTAAAAAGTGCTAATTTTTCCAAAAAAGTACTATTTTTTCTAAAAAGTACTATTTTTTCTAAAAAAGTACTATTTTTTCTAAAAAGTACTTTTTTCCAAAAAAAATACTAATTTTTCTAAAAAGTACTATTTTTTTCTAAAAAAGTACTATTTTTCTAAAAAAGTACTATTTTTTGTAAAAAAAGTACTTTTTTTTTTAAAAAAGTACTATTTTTTCAAAAAACTACTATTTTTTTCAAAAAAGTACTATTTTTTCTAAAAAGTACTATTTTTTCAAAAAAGTACTATTTTTTCTAAAAAGTACTATTTTTTCTAAAAAAATACTATTTTTTTTAAAACGTCCTTTTTTTTCAAAAAAGTACTAATTTTTCTAAAAAGTACTATTTTTTCTAATAAGTACTTTTTTTTGTAAAAAAGTAGTATTTTTTCTGAAAAAAGTACTTTATTTCTAAAAACAATTATTGAACAAAAAAAACATCTAAAATGTGCCATGTGCCAATAATTGGCACACGGCACACGGGCCATGTGCCATGTGCTGGCACACGGCGCATTTCAGATGTGCCATGTGTCATACTAGGACACATTGCACATTTCAGATGTGCCATGTGCCATGTTTATGGCACATGGCACACCTGAAATGTGCCGTGTGCCAGCACATGGCACACGGCCCATGTGTCGTGTGCCAATAATTGGCACACGGCACACGTTTTAGATGTGCTATGTGCCAAATGTGCGCACATGTGCCCTGGGCACGTGTGCCATTCCTTACCCTGTTTTGAACCCACAATTTTTTTGCTAAAGTTAGCAAAAATGTTTTGCCAAAAATTAGTTAACTAATTTTTTTTTTTTTGAACTTAGTTCATACACATCTGAGGACCCCATTGGGTTCGGACCCGATAGGTCCAGACCCCGATGGGCCTAGACCTAGTTGGGTTCCTTAAAAATCGTCATAGTCTTTGATCCAAAATTTGTGTCCGTTTCGCTCTACCTTGCTTAGTTTTTGAGATACGTGATTTTAGGGGACCACCGGAGTTTTGAGAATTACAAAACTCGATAACTTCAAAAATATTGCTCGGAGAGCTTTTGATTATTTTGCGGTCTTGTTCTATGTGTTGAGAGCCACAAAAATGCTTTCGGACTTTTTGTTGTGTCGGTAATATTTACCGAGATATAAGCATTTTAAAATTTTCGGGAATGCTAACTTGTTTGGATCCAAAGTTAGGGCCCATTAGGGTCCACACATGTGAAGAGGACCGGCGATACTAAAGAGAGCCCGAGAACCAGAAATGGCCTCCAATTTTCTCTATCTGGCTCAGGGTTGCAAAATGAGGACATTAAAATTGTACCAACGAGCTCTTAAAATTGTACTTTTTCGACCCAAATTGTACCAAATTTTTTTTTTTTAGTTATAACCAAAAATAATGTTGGTACAAACAAAATCCAAAATCTACACTTTTTTAATAGACTCCAAATTGATTTCGAATAGGCTCCAAATTATGAAAAAATTTCCCCTTTTTGAATCTTTTTTTGGAGTCATTTTGGAGTCTAAAAAGAGAGCTCTTTTGGATGAACCACTTTCACACAATAATTGGAAATTCTTGTTACATTTTTGGAGCCCATTTTTGAGTCTAAAATGAGTCTGCTTGCTAGCTGGGTATTGTTTTAATTTAAACAAGTAAAAAAGTTAAATTCGGCTTTGCCGAATTTCAAAAAGATTATTGCAAACAACTTTTTTTTTTAAAAGAAATTACTTAAAAAAAAAAAATTGAAAAAAAATTTCCGCGAAAAAAAATTTTTGGTAAAAAAAAAAATCCGCGATTTTTGAGGTGTCCTTACATTTTCGTTCATAACTTTTAAACCGCTGAACCGATATCGCTCAAATGCAATACCAAACTTCTCAGGAGAAAATCCAATAAATGTGTTAAGTTTCAGTCATATCCGTGTAGTATTTTGGTCGTGATTACCATTTCCACAGACAGACGGACAGACGGACATCGCTAGAATGTCTTAAAATCGATCGGGGATCATGAATATATATACTTTATGGGGTCCCTGACCGATATTTCGATGAGTTACAAACGGAATGACCAACTTATATATACCGTCTATCACTAAGTGGAGGGTATAAAAAGGAACGAAAAAACATTGAATCAAAACAAATTTTTATAAAATTAACATTTGTACTTTATTTATGCTTTAAAAATGTATCAGGTGGTATTCAGAGTCCTAGTACTGGTGGAAAATGAAGAATTTTTGAAAATACATTTCAGAATACACGAGAGGTCTTCAGAATCTTACTGTCAGCCCTGACAATGTAGCAAAATATTACTTTTTTTTCAAAAAATACATGTATTTAAAAAAAAAAAATTGAAAAGTACTCTTTTATCACCAGTAACAGGGCTGGCAAGTAGGTCTCTGAATACCCCCATATATTTTTTGAAAAGTACTCTTTAGGCACATTGACAGGGCTGGCAGCTATCTTTATGTACCGATCGACGCAGAATCACTTTTTGAGTCGATATTGCGATGTTTTCCAGTAGTCCTTTAAAAGTCCTCCCGATATTTACTTAAATCTGCCTATTGGTACAATATAAGCCTATTTCTCTCAAATTTGGTTTGTACGTATTTTTACACTAATTTCAGATCTGGCCAAACATGGATCCAATCACAAAGAAATGATAGCAAAGTTAAGTCGACACCGTATTTCAATCAAAACTATAAACTGGTTAAATTCCATGAAAAAAACTTAATCTGAGAAATATTTAAAATTGTACCAAATGAGTCATTGGTGTACCATTGTACTTTTGTGCTTCGAATTGTACCAAAAATGGTACAATTGTACCAACTTTTGCAACCCTGATCTGGCTTAGTTTCCGAGGTAGCGCCATTTTAAGTTTTCGGAAAATAAAAAAAATTTACCATTTATTTTGCTAATACAGTCGAACCCGGTTATAACGAACTCCGGGGGACCAGTTAAAATAGTTCGTTATAAGCGAAGTTCGCTATAAGCGAGGTATTTTTTATATCAACGTAGTTTTATTTCCAAAAAACAGTTCAAATTTTATTTTATTTAACGGTTTTTTTAAAGTTAACTACTTATTGAGAAGAAAACATTAAAAATATGAATAAATTTTATCAAAATTATAATATTAACCAAAAATTTCTAACCTTTTGCAAGTTTGGTAAACATAAATGCCGCAAATTTCAAAATATTTATGGAAGTTCGTTATAAAAAGGTAAATATCTTGAAATTGTGTTCGTGGGACCATAATAAGTAGTTCGCTTTAACCGAGGATTCGCTATAACCGAGTTCGTTATAAAAGAAGTATTTTGTGTGAAAATTGTTGCCAAAACGTCGGGACTTTAGAATTAGTTCGTTATAACCGAGAATTCGTTATAACCGAGTTTGACTGTATTAGCAAAAAAGCTTGTAAAAATTTGGTCGACTCAATTTTAAATCTATCAAAAAAAATTAGTTCAAATTTTGTTTAAAATTGCTAATGCGCTAAATGAAGTTTACAAGATATTTTTGCTAACATGCTAATCTCAACTAAAAATTTGCTAAAAGTTAGCTAACCAGCATTAGCAAAAAAAAAATTAGTAAGTCTACAAATGTATTATTTTGAGTGTAGCTAGTGTTGCTAAGCGCTCAATCGACAAAAACCGTGAAGGTATAATGGCATCTGTATCTGAAGGCCGAAAGAAAGCGCCTCGTATGGAATCTCGAAAAGATTTGGAAGGCAATCTTCGAATGAAAAATACACTAAATTGGAATTCTTCTTTATTCATACCTTGTCTGTACCAATACAATTACTTTGTACTTTAAATGAATTTTCAAAATAAATATTGAACAAAACAAAAAAAACATTATATTTTTGGATAAAAAAAGTGGAAAAATAAAAAATAGAACATTTTTATGATTTTGCACTATAAACAACTGAAAATGGTAATTTATCAATATTTTCACAAAAAATTTGCACAAGGCCAAAACTGCCTGAAGGAGCATTCTAATGCTTTTACGATGTACTAGCGAGTTCTTAACTATTGTCTTGGCTACAATTTTTGTCTTAGTATTGGATCGAAAATCTCAATGGTTTGGCTGTTATAGGCTAAAATTTCCAAAAAAAATTACAAAAAGTGGTGAATTTTCTACATTTTTGACCATGAAAACGAAGTTTTTTCTAAGTAATATGTTCAGAGAAATTGTAGCCCGAGACAATAGCTACAACTTTACTTTTGAAAATAAGTCAAAATTTCAAATAGTTTACGAAATATGAGCCCAAGAAAATTTGCAAATATTCCAAAAAAATAAAGTCTGAGAAAAAACTTCAAGTCAAAATCGGGAGGCTCGATTTTCACCGTAGACGTATGGTCTAGTTGACTTTTTTGCTCAGTACAATCTCAAGAATCAGAAACGCGAAGCGCCCATTAAGATGTTCAAATCGCCCCACCCTAACTTAGATGTTTTTTTTAAATCGTTTGGTCATTAAAGGATTAAATTTATATCATCCCAGCAAAAAAAAATCGAAGTGGTGCAAAAAGAATAAGTGATTCACTACATAAATAGTAGCTATATGTGCCGATCTTCATATTCCATAAGAAGTACTTTTATAAGCACTTCCAAAACTGCTAAAAAAATGCCAATAATAACAACTTTCACCAGTCCTTTCCTCAATGATTTATAAGTACCATTTTCATATGTGTTTACAAATGCAATTGAAAAGTACAAATTTGTGGCACTTATGTTAAGTATTGGATTTGTTTTGTTGAACATTTTTTTTTATAATTTTCTCTGATTTAATAAAAATTTAAATTTTATAAATGAATTAACTTGATATGCCGCAAAAGCGAATTTGTTATGTAAATTATGTTATAAAAAAATACAGTTTCCAGATTTTTGTTAAAATTACCAAATGACTCAAGAAGTGCTAAAAAGATAACAAAAAAACTGTTAGCCCTTAAAAAAGACAAGGGTTAAATATAACCAAAAAAGAGCTAAGTTGGTATTGCCGTTTATAGGTATAAAAACTCTTCTAAAAATATTCGATATCTGATTTAAAATGAGAGAATTACTTTTTTTTATCTCTTCATTTTATTTATTGGATGTTTTTTTTTTAACTACATGTATAAAAACATTTTTTTTTTATAATTTTTGGAGTTGTTTTGTAAATTATGTACAAAAAAAACAATAAAAAGTTTCCAGATTATGGTAAAAATCAAATGACTTAAAAAGTGCTTAAAGGGCTAAAAAAGATAACCAAAAAAAGGTGGTAGCCTTTAAAAAAAAGGGCTGAATTATAGCCACAAAATGACTAAGTTGGTATCGCTGTTGAAAGGTATAAAAACTCTTCTAAACATTAGGGTATTCAATTAATCGAGGTTTTGGTTTAATCGGCTAATCGGGCAAATAATTAATCGCACTTAAAAAATTATGTTAGTAATATCAACTGAAAATGTCAGTTAAAATAACTACTTTGTAAGTTGTTTTGGGGTCAACTACTTTTTCAGTTAAATCAACTAACAATGTTAGTTATTTTAACTGACAAAAAAAACAACTGACTTATGTAGTAAAAACTACTTACATTTGTAGTCAAAACAACTAAAATGTAGTAAAATAAAAAAATCAATATATAATTTTTTTTTCAAAACATTTTTCAGAAAAAAAAATTGAAGACCAAATTTTTTCCATGTTTTTTTTAAAAAAAAAAGTTGTGAAAAATAAAAATAACAATTTTTTTTTTTTTTGGAAAAAAAACTTTAAAACTTTTCAGAGATAAAATAAATAAAATTAACTACTTTAAATAACTGTTACTACATCACAGTACTTTTTTATTAGTTCAAAAAAACGATTTAAAATAACTAACAGAAATAGTTGTTTGATATTTTTCATACAAAAACAACTGACTTTGTAGTTGAAAACAACTAACTACTGTAAAATAACTAACATGTAGTAACTTACATAATTTTCTGAGTGCGGGGTTGAGATTTAATCGGTTAATAATCGGATAAATTTGAATTATTCGGTTAACCGAATAATAAAAATTTTAATTGAATATAAAACTAAGAACTCTATGTACTTTTAAGAATTTTATTAATTTTATTTAAAATAAATCTTTATCCGATATGGCGAAGCTCTATAATGTTAGCCCAAATAAAGATTTTTTGTATGGCACCCTGAAAATTTACCCTAAAATTGATACCCAAATTGATGCCGGGCTTAGATGCACCTCTAATAGAGTTTCGAATTCGGTACAAGACAAATTGGTTGGTTTTCAAATTTGTTTTCTTTTATTTTTTAGGGCCGAAATTGCAATAATTTTATCGGTCGATATCTCCGTAATGAAAAAAGATATCTTAAGGATTGCAAAAGTAATTTGAAGAATAAGTGAAGTATTTTTAGATGTGCTGAACTAATTATACATCATAAAATAATTCTCGGTTTTATAAGGTCCCGAACATTGCGAATATCTGAGTTTATGCAGTACTGTCAATCGAAAATCTAAATATCTTAAAATAAGATAAATCACTTCTAAGGCCAGATTCGGATTAAGCGCATGAAAAACTATTAGAAAAATATATACATCCGCATTTTAATAATAATTCCTATTAGCTAAACTAAATTATTAAAAACATCGATTTAATCTTAACAATTTCAAGTCTAAATATTACATAATAAATATTATACATTGTTAAACATATCGTTTTGGTTTTAATTATTATTAGTGTAAATACTAAAAAAAACTCTTAAAATCAATCCCAAAAAGTCATGAAATATGTACTTATCAAGAAGTGATGAAAAAATCACTTCTAAATCACCATATAAAAATTACATAATCACATCCAAAATGCCAGGAAATATATACTTCTAAAGAAGTGATGAAAAAAGCACTTCCAAAAGGTCAAGTTATATTAACATCCCGATCACTACTTCAGAAGTTGTGATAAAGATGTTAATATATATGTACATACTAAACACTAGTGATATTGTGTGTCACGCCCATATAAAATTCATCAGTGTTTCAGCTGAAGAAGAAGTACATCTGGTTCATAAGTTGTGGTGAATTTTGTAGTGAATGGTAAGCTCTTTTTTTGCTGGGATATATTTTAGAAGAAATGATATATCCTGGCATGTTTTAATAACGCATGCAACAAATGTGTAGAAAAAAATATTTTTAAAATTTTTAAAACCGCTTAATCTTAAAACCGCCATAACTTTTGACCCCATTGCGCGAGTTGATTGACGCGAACGAATTTCTTATTCTTAAATAGCTTCTAATATTTATGATAACTTTCATCGATGTGCCATCAAAACAAAAATCACATCTTTTTTACCTCAAAATTTAAGTCTTAGACGGAACTCCTCACATGTAAAAACAAAGGTAAATGCAATAAATTTATTTTGTATAAAATTTCATTAATATAATTTTTTTCTTCTATAATTTCAGATAAATTCACCAAAAAAAATTTTAATTTTATATCAAAATTCTATACAACCAACTGAAATGTATTACTTTTTAAATAAATAAATGTCAATCATTTAAACGTTTTAAATTTTTTTAAATAAAATTTCAGGCAATTGTAGTACAAACAACTGTTTGTAAACCATTGTTTTTATTGTATTAGTAGTAGTTTTGGCATAGGTTGTTTTTCCGTCTTTTGTAGTGGTTTTTTCTACATTTTGTAGTTACTAATCAATAGTTAAATACAACAACATGTTTAGTAGAGCACCCATATGTGCATAATTGTTTGTTTTATCGCTCCCCGCTCATTTCCGGTTGAGTTGGGAGTAAAAAATAATATCTATCCAGAAATTGGACTTCTAGGTTGCAAACAGGCCAAGCAGTTTGAACTTTTGACCTCAAAAATGGGCTAAAAAACCTTTATAGATTAATTTGGCTGTAACTCTTAAAATAAAAGTTTTTCGCAATTAACTTTCATAACAATTTTTTTGTAGAATCAAAATGCAAAGATTTTTCTCTCATACTGTTTTGACCTAAATATGCCCGATCGCGGTGTTTTAAGCGGTTAAAGTCAAAATTTGGGTCAGAACTTTTTTTAAAAAAATTCTCGTAAATTTTTAAATTGGGGAAAATTTGAGCTCTTTGCATAATTTAATAGGGTATTGAATGCAGTTTTCCAAAAAATTTTTTTTTGCAAAAATATATCGACCCTTCCATGAAAAATTGCCAAAATCATACCCTGAACCACAATTTTTTGACCTCCAACTACGTTATGAGGGTGTACTCCCTTTGTCATTGCATGTTTTACGCATCGAAAGATGAGTCTAGGATTTCACATAGTATATATGGGGTATTCCATGCCAAATCGGACGCTTGGAAAATTTTTAATTTTATGTTTTTTCAATTTTTTAGTACCCTTTAAAAACCCATTCCAAGTAAATTTTGACACCTTTTTTGACAATCCGTTCAAAAAATATCGAATTAAAAAAAAAACACGATTTTTTCTGTCTTCACTTCTTTAAAAATGGTCCAAATTCGAAATAATTTGTTGAAATTTTAGTATTTTCTTTAAAGTGTTTTAATAAAGATTGGAAAACAAAAAAAAAAAAAATTCAAAAACCGCTGAATATATTAATTACCAAAATCCCACGATCTTCTTAAGCTTAAAATTTTAAGAAAATATTAAGTTAAAAATATTAAGTAAAAAAAAATAAAAAAATCAAATAAAAAATTTTAAGAAAAGATTGAAAACAACAAAACAATGAGAGCAATCATTTAAAAATTGCATATTAGAACACTTTAAGAAATATTTAATAAAAAAACAAAAATTAAAAAAAAAAAAAAAAAATTTTGACCATTTTTGAATTTGTTATGATAAAAATACGGAAAACGATAGTTTATTTTTGAAAATTCCATATCTTTGAAACGGGTAATTTAAAAAAATTTGAAAACAAACTTGGATGGGGGTTTTAATGGGTTTTAAAAAAATTTAAAAATAATTAAAAAATGTAAAAAAAAAAATTCAAAGTGTCCAATTTGGCACTGAATACCCCATATATATTTAGGGAAATCCTAGACAGATGTTTTGGTGCGAAAGTCACGGAATTACAAAGTGAGTATTCGCCTATATTGAGGATGAATTGTAAAAAAATGAGATTCAGAGTAGAACTTTGGGATTTTTTCATGGAACAGTCGATATATTTTTGCAAAAAAATTTTTTTTGGAAAACTACATTCAATACCCTTGTGAATTGTGCAAGGAGCTCAAATTTTCCACAATTTAAAAATTTACGAGAATTTTTTTAAAAAAAGTTCAGACCCAAATTTCGACTTTAACCGCTTAAAACACCGCGATCGGACATATTTAGGTCAAAACAGTATGAGAGAAAAATCTTTGCATTTTGATTCTACAAAAAAATTGTTATGAAAGTTAATTGCGAAAAACTTTTATTTTAAGAGTTACAGCCAAATTAATCTATAAAGGTTTTTTAGCCCATTTTTGAGGTCAAAAGTTCAAACTGCTTGGCCTGTTTGCAACCTAGAAGTCCAATTTCTGGATAGATATTATTTTTTAATCCCAACTCAACCGAAAATGAGCGGGGAGCGATAAAAAATACAATTTTGCACATCCCATACATTTTGTGGGTGCTCTAATGTTTAGTTGTTTTTACCGTTATATGTAGTGGACGCCTTTTCTACAACAAAATGTAGTCAAAACAACTGTCTTTTGTAGTAGATTTTGGATTGAATTGGAAAAAAAATTATTATTTATTTATTGATCTAGACCCCATTGGGTTCGTACCCCATGGGGCCAGACCCTGTTGACTCTAGACCTTGGATCCTTTAAATAGAACTTCAATTTAATAGGACTTCAAAGTTTTAGAGGACTAAATTTTATAAAATATTTTTTTTAGTATTTATACTTGTCCTAGAATGCCACTTGTGATAGAAAATGAAAGAGGAGGATCTCTTCTTTTTTTCATATTTTATTATTTTTACATATCAGGCAAAAGGAGGTAAGCTATGTCCTTTCAAAAATTGATCCTTCAATATCATTCAAAATTTTCAACAAAATATTTTGATAAAGTTTTTAAATTTTATTCACATTCTTTTTGACCTGATGTGGCAAAATAAAAAATTGAAAAATTAGGGGAGATCCTCCTCTTTCATTTGCTACTAATGGCATACTTTATTTTCTTCTTTGGTCCCATTCAAAATACACTCGGTAAGTCAAATTTTTTACACGATATGATAAGAAGAGCTCAGGCGTATGGGTAATGTACTATTTCTATATAATTATTGCATTAATCATACGCCTAAGTATTGAAATGGAATACTGGTTATAACTAGAGATGGGCGAGTAAGTGAATTTCGACTCACGCACGCTCACGAATAAAAATATTGCTCACGCACGATTTTTTTTCCGCTCACGTTCACGCCCACTCACGTTAGTAATTAATTTTTTTTTTACGCTCACGAAGACTCACGAAATTAGAATAGACACATCTTTACTTTATTTTTTTCAGTTTCTTGAACAAAAAGTATATAATTTCCTAAGAACAATCATAAACATTTTTTTAAATCACAATTTTGAATTAATTACGCTCTAAATTCAATATGATGACAATTTGTTTACTTGTTTTCTGTTTCAGATAGGATACAACAATCACGCAAACTATCGAAACAAAAACTACTCACGCACGCTAACGAACAAAATTTTTTCTCTAATCACGAGCACTCACGATCACGTGAGTAAAAAAAAATTTCGCTCACGATCACGTGAATAACAAAAATCGTTCACGTGCGCATCTCTAGTAATAACTAATAATTTTAGTAATTTTTGTAAGTTTTTTTTTAGTGTAAATATGAATTGCAATAAGTCTTTTTTAAATCTGTCAGTTATTTTGCATAAAACCAACATTATAACTCCCATATGATTAAATTATAAGAGTCAAGAGTGATATACATACAACAATATACTACGAATATAATCGGTTCTATGTGCATAAAAAAATATTTCCTTTCAAATACACATTTGAAATTTCTGTTATATGTTGAAATAATAGGGTATCCCTTAGAATCAGCAGTTAGAAGCTGCAGTTTTGAATTTTTCTGTTAAGATATAAATATATTAATTGAATCCGATCAGATCCATCAGATAAACAGATAAAATAGATTAGTTGTGCCAACCATATTTAGAGTCAACGGAATGATTCGAATACAAGAAGAAAAATTGTCGGTTTATTTTAACCAACAGAACTTAAGTTTTTATAAACATATTTCGGTAATTGCAAACGAAAAATTCAAGATGAAATTAAATCTGGTGTCTAATTCTCGCAGTGGATAGCGATCAAAATTCTAATCGAACTTACGATTTCCAATTTTTTGTTATCCCTAAAATAATGCATTGATCAATACAAGCTTTTTATATTCTTTTCATGTTTTAATTAAAAAATCGAACATTAAATTTTTACATTTTTCGTTATGCCTGAAATTATGCTTTAATAAAAACAAGCTTTTATTCCCTTTATGTTTCAATGTTTCAGTGTAGCAACAGAAATATATAAAAAAATTGCATTTATTTAAGAATAATTTCAGGTGCAAACAAAATCTTAAATCGCGCGTTCGAGTAAAATTTTGATTGATATCGGCTCCGAGAAAAGCGCCCTGGTCCGCAACTGTATTTGAACAGATCTCTTAAATGGAGACTATTCTCGGATCTAAAATATCGGATCAGTCTTAATTCAATATAGTTGTTGTTATTAGATCTAAACAGGTCAGTCATATATAATCGATTTTTACACGGTTTTGTATTAAAAATATTTAACAACAATATTTGAGTTTTCTTCAGCCTTATTCATTTAATAATTTTTTCCGTATCCCCTTTTTCTGTGTATACGAAAATTTTATTTTAGCAATATTTCTTTCTAAGGGCCACTCTAATAAATATTTTTAAACTTGTAGCCACAATGTTGCATTGCAGTTTATTTATTATTTATGCATATAAAAAATATATATCGGAGAATTTTTATAATATTAAAGGATTTATTCCACAATATAAAACAACATCAACCACAAAAAAAGGTCAGTTACCCAGTTAAGTTTTTTTTTTTTTTGGTTCATTTAAATAAATGGCAACTTCTATACACATTTTGTACATGAGTGTAAGAACTTAGGGATAACGTTAAGTCAACTGAAATGCAAAGGGACGTAACTAAAAAGTAAGAATAATAGAGTCGGAAGTGTGGAGCTAAAATTCCCTCAATAATTTCAGAGAATTATCATTTCCATTAGTAATTTTTTTTTTTCTGAATTTATCTAAATTTTTCCAATTTAGAAAATTAGAAAATTAGAAAATTGTGTTTTTGGCTTTAAAATTTTCAAAACCTGGGGCTAGGAGGAATGGCTAAATATTGAAAAAAATTGTCAAATTTGTGTCGAGTTGCCTTGAATGTAATAAACCTCAAATATTTGTATTCTTGTTTATTTATACCCTACACCACTCTGTGGTACAGGGTATAATGAGTTTGTGCTGATGTTTGTAACTACCCGAAATTAGTCCTAGACCCACCTTTAAGTATACCGATCGACTCAGAATCACTTTTTGAGTCAATTTAGCAATGTCCGTCTGTCCATGTAACGGTGTAAACACGATACAGGTCACAATTATCAACCGATTTGACTGAAGTTTGAAACTTTAGCTTCTTTGGCCCAAGGACGAAGCCTATTGAAATAGGAAAAAATCGGTCCTTGTTTTGACCAAGCCCCCATACAATCGTCCCCTTTTAATTTGCATCAAATGACTCTTACAACGGTTTTAGAAAACGTATCCTTTCGAAAATTGGCAGGTAATGTATTCACAAATCACCATGCCGAATTTTAAGGCAATCGGACCAGTTCTTCTTGTAGCCCCCATACAAACCAACCACCTTCCCGATATTCACAAAAATCTCTCAAATTTCATGAAAATCAAAAATATTTTAGTAAAATTGTGTTTGTATTTATTAAACGCGTACTTTAATAACTTAATCAAATCTAATTATTATCGGGCCATTTTTGGACCTAGACCCTTGGTTTTTATACTTACTTAAGATTTAACAAAAGATAGATCCCATCGTCCATGTTTGAACTTGGGACCCATTTTCCGGGAAACACCGGTGTAGGTTATCATATGGCCGGTCTTGACCGACTATAATTTTCTTACTTGTTTTTTATGGGCTACCGATTAAAATTTTTTTTTTTTTTTTAATTTTCGGAACCCGTTCCGAAATTTCCCAATTTTTTAAAAAGTCAATTTAATAAAAATCCGACCACTTTCTTTTTCTTTTTTAATATTTTGTTTTTTTAAGTTAAATTTTTGTATATCCACACAAAAATATTCAGACGCGTGTTTTTCGTTTTTTTTTTCGAGAAAATCGCATTTAAATATAAAATTTTATAAGAATGTTGTAATTTGCTTGTACATATATTCTTGTTTCAATATAGCGTATGAGTATTATTTATGCAAATCTTTGTTACTCATCCGCTATGCTGAAACAGCAAAATACAAGTAAATTACAAAATTCTTATGAAATTTAATATTCAAAAGCGATTTTCTCGAAAAAAAAAAAAACGAAAAACACGCGTCTGAATTTTTTTGTATCTATAGCAGTGGTCGGCAGAAAGAGAGTGTATAAATGTATTGGTATATGAATATAAACATGCATGTGTTTGTGCATTTCTTAAACAAAGCGACATCAACCAGCTTGTTGTTGTATTTCTATGCTCTTAGCTGTGAGTTTTGTTGACAATCGTGTTATATACGTTTTAATTGCCGATTGTGTTCGGCTCCAGCGTGCAATGGGTGCCGACCACTGATCTATAGGCAAACATCTAAACTAAAAAAAGACAAGTAAGAAAGTTAATGTCGGTCAAGACCGACCATATAGTACCCTACGCCAGTGTTTTCCGGGAAATGGGTTCCAAGTCCAAACATGGACAAACCAAATTTGAGTGAAAAAAGGCTTCTATCGGGCGAAATTTTGATATGGGGCCTAAGTCCAAAAATCAGATTTGATTGGGTTATTAAAGAATGCGTTAAACACACACAATAAAAATTTTAACAATATATTTTCTATTTTCAAGAAATTGTAGAATTTGTGAATATCGGGAGGGTGGTTTGTATGGGGTCTACAAGATTAACTGGTCCGAAGGAATAGTCAATGAATGACCTACAATTTTCGTGCTTGATCCAACAATTTTCCTCATTAGATGACTTTTAATTAAAATAATGCTCAACCTGGTGTATTTCGTGCTTGATCTAACAACTCATTTTTATCTGTGTATCCAACGGTGACATAACCTTGGAAAATTTTGGCTTCGTTAAATATTTTTTTCATGAAAATGTGTAAATTTTGGGGGGTATTTATATGAAGACAAAGAGCTACGATGTCCATATGAATACGAAATAATCTTTATTAAATTTAAGTCGACATGTATTTTTGCTCTACAGGATATTCCTGTTAGTTCGGGAGTTATCGAATTTTTCCCGGAGGTCCACATTGTTTCATAAGGGGACAACGAAATTTTGAAACACTGATGTGGCCGATAAGCCGAGACACCCCAACCTTAAAATCGTCTCTTTTATATATATTTTAAGTTTCAGGCAAATCGGTTCATAAGGGTTGAGATACTTCCCTTGTTAGTGATAGAGGGTATATATAAGTTTGTCATTCCGTTTGTAACCCATCGAAATATCGGTCTGGGACCCCATAAAGTCTATATATATATAATCCCTGATCGGTTTTAAGACATTCTAGCGATGTCCGTCTGTCCGTCTGTCTGTATGTGGAAATGGTGATCACGGCCAATATTACACGGAGATGACTGAAACTTAACGTATTTATTGAAAGTTCTCCCGAGAAGTTTGGTATTGCATTTGAGCGATATCGGTTCAGCGGTTCAAATGTTATGAACGAAAATATAAGGACACCTCAAAAATTTTAATACATTCAATATAACCTAAACAAAAAAAATGCTTTAATTCGGCTGCTGGTTGACATATGTGAACATAATTGAACACCAAATGGTATTTAAACAAGTGCGAACATATTTCTTGACAAAAAAAGAAAAAAATCGCGGATTTTTTTTTAACAATTTTTTTTTTTGATGAATTTTTTTTTTCACTAAAAATAATTTTTCAACTAAATTTTTTTTATTTTCAATAAAGCTTTTCATTTCTATGGCTGTACTTCAACAACTACGTGTAAAACATAGATAAAAGACTGTTATTAGAACGTAAAATGAAAATTTTTTCTCAAAGTGTTTAGTTGTACAAAGAAAGCGCTAAAAGCGCTAAATGTAAAAAAATTTAAATTCAGCGCCTTTTTTAAGAACACGTTAGTTTTAAAACATTGGGCTGTTTGGGTGGTTAGAAAGCACTAAATCTACCGCGAAACTTGCTGAATTGGCTGTACGTTTTACGTCAGTACTAGTGTTTGGGAATTCCCGGACTTTTCAATTTCCCGGGAAACGGGAAAAAAATAATTTATTTCCCGGGATTCCCGGGAATCCCGGGAAATTTTCATTATTAATATAAATCATAAAAAAACATTAAAATTTTACCAACTTTGTATTAAAAACAGATTTATTACAGATAAACAAGTAATTAAAACATAAAAAATCAAAAAATAAAAGTTAAAAATCCTGAAATACAATAAAACAAAAATATATTGCAATTTTTTACCACACAAAAAATCGCAAAAAATAGCTAAAAATCGCAAAAACTTTAAAACTGCGTTATTCGAGCAAAAACGAATATAGTTGGCAGAACTTTTAATATTTGTTCTGGAAATGTAAATTCTAGGTTCAAAATTTTTATATTTTTTGACCGTCTTAGCAAAATTATCATTAACCGACGTATATTTTTTGACTTTTTGAGTTTTTTCATGGTATTGTCACATACTAATACAGACTCGACATAAGTGACAGGTGTCAAAAAAGTATTCTTTAACCATATGGTTAATATTTTCAAATTATTCAACGAATTAGGTTAGAAAGAGAAAACTGATATAACGCGCCATTAGAAAAATGGATGCCAGAGCGGTTTTTGTTGTTTTACTCACTCCTAAGTCGTAGAAAGTGTTGCCATGTTAGCGTAAAACGGACTAAAAACCGCTGTGTTTTCTCCTAAAATCGCTTAGTTTTTCCCCATTTTTTTTTTGTAAAACCCTACTGTCGAGTCTGTATTTAGTCTGTGGTATTGTCATACTTTTTACACTTGGTCAGTTTTCCTATGAATATATATTTGCATTGTTCTTCCAAATAGAAAAACTACAAAAAATAGCACATGTTATTGTGTATGTAAAAAAAAATATTACAAATTAAACTAAAATAAACATTTTTTATGTAAAATGGTTTATTTTATAATATTCCCGGATTTCCCGGGAAAAATTAAAAAAATTCCCGGGAATTCCCGTCAGAATTTTCCCGGGAATTCCCGGGAAATCCGACCCGGGAATTCCCGGACCCCAAACACTATTCAGTACACATTGACTCTGTGGACCGTTTTGATAAAAGTTTTTTTAGTTACATCCGTTTGCATTTGAGGTGACGTTATACACAGTACGTTGTATACACTCGAGTATTATCCCTATATATCATAAAATATCGATTGACATCTTGTTGTAACAAAACGATGCCTTGCATAAGTTGCTGTAAAAGATGAATCTATAAAAATAACAAGCAGAATGATAAAAAGAAAAGAAACACCAATCATGTTCACACAATTGGAAAATTTATGATATAAATTATATGGAGAAAAGATTACAACAAGATATTTATCAGAGGATGGATGTTGCAGTTTTTGTTCTTGTCTATAGAGGGTATAAGTAAAAAAGGATTTAAGAGTTTGAAAGGTTAATTGTGGGAAATTAAGCGAAAGGAAGTTGCATGAAACATTGATTTTTTTTATTTTCTAAGATTTATTTAAGAACAAGAACAAGTGAAAACAATAGTTGCGCTGTTGTTTAAATGCACTCATTATAAGCATAATAATCTTTTATGGCATTATTTCCTTAAACAATACTTGAACAAAACTTTATGGAGACGGAAATTAAAAATATTTAAATAGGTCATATCCGTTTTTATAGATTTTTTTTTTTAGATTTTATAAAAGAAATTCAAAAAACAAAAGAAGAAAACTATAAGGATGAATTAACAATTTATTAATCAAATATTGATTTTTTTTAAATTCATAAAAATATTTTTTTAAATTTTTGTAAAGATTAGTTTTTTTAAAATTTGTTGTTCATAAAATACAATAAGAAAAAAATCCTTAAAATCACATGTTTATTATTTATATGTCAAATGTATTTGAGAGAGTGTTTAACCACAAAACAACAAAATAAACTCTCTTCCTTTAAATCTATGGTCATTAATCATTCACCTCTACCATTAAAAAAAAAACTCACCACTATCCCCAAAAATGTGACAAAACTACAAAAGAAATGTGAGAAAAACAAACCTACCAATATTGCGAAACACTTTGAAAAAGAAACATTTTAACAGTTATTTAACATAGTGGTGAATTTCGTAACTATGTTATTTTTTGGTGAATTTTTCATATTTTTTTTTTCATTCTTTCCTCAATGTAACATTTGTAATCATATGTGTAAAGAACAAACAGAATAAAAAAAATATAATAATAAAAATTACAATATATCAAGGATAATTGAAAAGTACAATAAACGATACACAACAAATGATGACAATGAAGTTAAAATAATTCATTACTCAAACAAATGTAAAGAATAATATTAAAAAGGGGATGGATGAATTTGAACTTCACCCACAAGACAAAAAAATCAATTGTAAAGATTTACAGACAAGGAAAAATAATAAATTGTAATGTATCCTTTTTTGTAAAGACCAACTATGTAACAAATTGGAGTACTGTTTTACAACAGGTGGTATAACAAAGTTGAGTTATTTAACAAAATGTTTGAGAAAATTACACTGTGAAACAATTGAACAGTGTTGGCAACCGATACCCACCTAGAATAACTGCATTTGGCTACTGTACCGCAACCAATAAAGATATGGACATTTTCAAAAGCGATTATGAAAGCTGATGAAATTTCAAGTATTTTAAATGTGCCACTTCGTGTTTCTACCGGTTCGTTTTCGAAATATAGGTCAATACAGGTCAATACCTTTATAATACCGTTTGAAACGTATTATAACGGTATTGGCCTATATACACAGAGAAAAATAAATTTCCAACTGAATCTATCAGTTGTATCAACTCAAACTTCGGTTGCTGCTACTAAATTTCGATGTGGCAGACAAATTTTTTAGTTGTTTCAATTAAAAGACAGTTGTATTAACAAAATTTGGTTGTAACTACCGATATTTAGTTGTTACAATCTTAATACAAATGCATCAACCGAATTTTTGTTGGAGCAACTGAATTTCAGTTGGAAATTAGCAAATTTGTTTTCTGTGTGTAACTAAAACGAACCGGTAGAAACACGAAGTGACGCATTTAAAATACTAGAAATTTTGTTAGCTTTCATAATCGCTTTTGAAAATGTCCATATCTTTATTGGTTGTGGTACAATAGCCAAATACCGTTATTCTAGGTGGGTTGCCAACCCTGCAATTGAAGGGTCATTTCGTAGGGTCTCAACCAAACAAAGGCAGGTTTGTTACTAAAACTCAAGAACCGCTGGACCAAACCTAGACAATACACATTAGACCTGTTCTTTAATACAAGGGAAATTTTCAAAACGTATTTTTCTGATATGGATGGGCCTAGTTTTGTTTATTGATATCTAAAAACTTTTTTTGGTTTTTAGAAAAAAAAAATATTTTAAATTACTTTTTCAAATTTTAGATAATTTATGAGCAAATGAAATTCTGTCTGGTACAGGCTGGACTTAATATTAAGTTATATTAGTTTTAAGATTTTAATACTTATTGTTAGTTCACATAATTTTAGTAAAGATTCAATAAAATAATGAAAAAAAAACTTTTTCAAATAATTAAAAAAAAATTAATTTTGTATTTGTTATTATCTTTCTTACTAGCCAAAATACACTTAAATCGGGTGAAAAATGACGAAGTTATAAATACTTCCCCAGACCATAAGACCGTAATTTTTTGGATGAGAAAAAAAAATATTTTCAATTATACACACAAAAAATAAATCCAATGAACGACTTTCATAGTATTTATGAACAAATTCATAAAATTCATTAACTGTTTTATAGTACTTCACCCAGAAAATTATGTAAGTTACTACATGTAAGTTGTTTGTATATTTTACAGTAGTTAGTTGTTTTCAACTACAAAGTCAGTTGTTTTTGTATGAAAAATATCAAACAACTATTTCTGTTATTTATTTTAAGTAGTTTTTTTGAATAACTAACAAAAAAGTACAGTGATGTTGTAACAGTTATTTAAAGTAGTTAATTTTATTTTCTTTATCTCTGAAAAATTTTGAGTTTTTTTTCCAAAAATTTAAAATAAATTTTCGTTTTTTTTTTATTTTTCACAACTTTTTAAAAAAAAAAAAAAAAAAAACTTAAAAAATTTGGTCTTCAAATTTGTTTCTAAAAAATTTTTTGAAAAAAAAAATTATTTATTGATTATTTTATTTTTACTACATTTTAGTTTTTTTGACTAGAAATGTAAGTAGTTTTTACTACATAAGCCAGTTGTTTTTTGTCAGTTAAAATAATTAACATTGTTAGTTGATTTAACTGAAAAAGTAGTTGACCCCAAAACAACTTACAAAGTAGTTATTTTAACTGACATTTTTAGTTGATTTTACTAACATAATTTTTTGAGTGTAATAAACTTTAACATAGTATTTATGAATAAATCATAACATGTGAATTTTAAGAACTATTTAACATTTTTTCATAAATATTATGAAAAAGTTTTATTAAAAAGTTCATAATTTGTATGTATTTGTCCATAAACACTATGAGTTTCGTTGATAAAATTTGGATCCGATAGACGGCGCTGCACACAGGGCCAGCATGATCCAATTCCAGCCAAAAGTCTTTATCGTTGTTGGATCCGTCTGAAAATGTACTTCTAGAGGAATTCGATGTCGCTGATTTCAAAATTTAGCTAAAAACCAAAAAATTAAAATGGCGGATCCAATATAGCGGACAATTTTTTTTTAAATTGTCCGATTGAACTCAAATTCTGTTTTATGCTTGTCATGGAGTTACTGAATACGAATTGTTACTCCGAATTTTGAAAAACAAAATGGCGGACTAAATATGCTTCTTAAAGTTTAAAGAATGATCCAACTCTGGCCAAAAGTCTTTATCGTTGTTGGTTCCGGCTGAAAATGTGCTTTTAGAGTATTTCGGGGTCGCTGATTTTAAAATTTAACTAAAAACTAAAAAAATCAAAATGGCGCATCCAATATGGCGGACAAATTTTTTTAATAATTGTCCGATTAAACTCAAATGTTGGGAGTTGGAGTTACTGAATCAGAATTACTGGCGTGAATTTTGAAAAACAAAATGACAGACAAGATATGCTAAGTAAAGTTTGTTACAAGTAATTAAAAAACAGTTATATTCCTTTTCTTTATTAAAGTTACCACCAAAAAATAAACTACATCTAAAAAATGTGCGGTTTTAACTCCGTTTAAACTTAAAATAAATATAATAGACATCTTTAAAACTCTTGTGGACCAAGCCCTCAAAACAGACAAATTTTTTAATATTGGAAAAGTGTATGTTAAAGATATTCATGTTTTTTTATTCAAATTCCCAATAAAAAAACCTAACTTTTGTAAAAAATCCGGACTCGAGACGATCAAGGCTACCACCAGGACATTATAAGGAAGTTCAAAATGCCCTTTTTTTGGTTATGTCCTGATAAGTATCCGAATTTGGCGAGACACTTCCTGTTAAAAGCAGATATGCCTCCTAAACAGGAATTTGATATCAGAGAAATCTTATCAAATTGCCTTCTCGAGATACAGGCATTTTTAATTTTTGTGGGCCAAGCCCTCAAAACCGACAAATTTGTTAATATTGGAAAAGTGTATGTTAAAGTTATTCATATATTTTTTTATTCGAATTCCCAATAAAATTACCTAACTTTTGCAAGAAATCAGTACTCGATACGATCAGGGGTAGGAAGTTGAAAATGCCCTTTTTTCGTTTTATCCTTAAAACTATCCAAATTTCACAAGAAATTTGCCGTTTAATACTTATATGTAAAGAAGACACTCCAAAAAAGAGAAGGTGGGGCTAAAATCGAAAATCCGTTGAGTATATCCAGAAATATTTGCAAGAGAAGCCAACTTTGTTGGGGGCTTAATCCGCAAAAAATTAAAATGCGTATATCTCGAGAAGATGATTCGATAAAATTTTTCTAATGACAGATTCGTGTTTAGGAGGCCAAAATGTGTTTTAATTTTCTTTATTGGAGTGTCTACTTTACATATCTGCTTTGAACAGGAGGTTTCTTGCAAAATTCGGATACTTATAAGAACATAACCAAAAAAAAGGACATTTTGAATTTCCTTATAATGTCCTGATGGTATCCTTAATCGTATCGAGTCCGGATTTCTTTCAAAAGACATGTAATTTCATTGGGAATTCGAATAAAAAAAATATGAATAACTTTACCATACACTTTACCAATATTAAAAAATTTGCCTGTTTTGAGGGCTTGGTCCACAAAAAATGAAAATGCCTATATCTCGAGAAGGAGATTTGAAACAACTTTTCTGATAACAGATTCCTATTTAGGAGGCCAAAATACTTTAGAAAATGTTCTATAGAAGTCTGTGCAAAAAAAAATTGATTTTTGTAGAGTAGTGTTATTAGAGTAGAATTCTTGTGTAGTATAATTTATTCTATAAAAACACTTCTAAAGATTAAAAATCTATTACCATAGAAAATTTAGGAAAAAAAAATTCTAAAATTTCTGAGATGGTTTTTCTACAGAAAAAGTCTGAGATTTCGATTAAAAAAGGACTTAGGTTCTGAAGCATTTTCTAAGACATTTTCTTATAGAAATATATTTATGTTCTACATCATTTTAATGTAGAAAAAATTTCAGATTCTAAGAAATTTTTACTATAGAAAAAGTAACAGATTTCATTTAAATTTTCATTTAAAAAATTTTCATGTTCCGAGATATTTTTCATAAAGTAAAAGTTTTAGATTCTGAGACATTTTTCCATTAGAAAAAGTCGTAGATTCTAAGACATTTTTAAAAAAGTCCTAGATTCTTAGACATTTTTCCTATAGAAAAATTATCTTTTGCTAAGACATTTTTTCATACAGAAAAATTCGCAGATTCTGAAAATCTGAGAGTAAAGGAAATAAATGAAAGTAAAATATAAAGGCAATATTTTTTGGATTTCGTATGAACTATATCAGACAGTCTTTCAAAGTCAACTTAGGGAAAATGTAATGGGAATGTCAACAGTTCCTGATATATAGACATCTGAGATGACAGGTGTGACTCTGACACATCAGGGAGACGTTACCAAGGATGGTTCATGGACGTTGCAAACTGGTATTTAAACCCTTAAAATGGATGGTTTTTAGACTTTTGTGTTTAATTTTTGAAAAACAACTAAAATCACACATTCACATAACAGTGAGAGGGTTAATATGTACACTTTCACAACTAAACACATTTTTAAGCTCAGGAGAGCATTTATTATAGTGTATAGATGTACCACAAAACGCCTTTGAAAAAAAAAAATAAAAATAAAAACTATTGTGGGCCATTAAAATATTGAGTTAAGTTTTCAAAACCCCTTTGTCTACTTGTAGTTTACTTTCACTTTGTGACGGTCTACTGCAAGTTACACTCGATGACCTCAAAGCTGTTGCACAGTGTAATAAAAAACTGCGTTTTAAAAATAATCATAATTTACAACACTTCCTCGCTGAATGTTGTGGTTTAAGCACATAGTTTGTGCATGTGTGTGTAGTAATGTCTGTGTGTTTGTATAAATGTCCATTAAAATATGTATTTATGTCATAAATTCAGTTTTTTTTTGCAATTAAAAAATATTATTGCTCGTTTAAAATGAATTGAAGCAAAAACTATACACAGAACAAATTTTGTTCATAAATAGTATGAACTGAGTTCATTGAATTCAATTCATACTATTTATAATCAAATTCATGGTATTTATAAACATTTTTATATTTTAAAATTAAAAAAAGAAAATCCAAAAAAAAAAAATGGTTTATTTGTCAAACAATTGTTTTTATTTTAATTATAAAAAAAATATTATTCGAAAATAATATCAAAAACCTTAAAATTTGCATAAAATATTTTAAAAATGCCACAAGAAATATTATCAATCACACAATCTCAAGCATACGTCAAGGTTAATATAATTTATTTCTGAAATGCAATATTTTGTATGTAAAAAACTGCTCTTTTTTATTTTTCAAGATGCTGGAATCCCCCAAAATGATCTGCACAAGACTGTGCTATTTTAAATGGATATTGATTGTATGATGTAAACAAAATACCAAGAAAGTCAAGGCGCTGAAACAAACGTCCTCAATTACCCAAAATAGGGAATCAGTATGTGGGATATCTAACTTTTAAGTGCTTGTGTGAAGATTTTCAGCTTACAAAACCAAATCGTTGGTTAAATAAGGAATATTTTATGTTTATTTTTGATATTTTGTATGTGAATTGTAAGATTATTAAAAAAAAACGAATTTTATTAATAAAAAGCATTACATTAATAAAAACAAACAATATTTAGTATTTCGCAATAAAATTTAGCAACAGATTTTTGATAATGATTCGTAATATAAACGAAAAAATCATAAATAATATGAACAAAATTAGGGAAAAAGTCATGTTCGAATTCATTGCATGTATGTACAAAATCATTCTCAGAATGAAAATGGTTTGGGAAAAAAAAGTCATGTCCGATTCATACTATTTATGAATAAATTTATTCCAGATATGAATTATTTTTTTCTGTGTATGTAAAAAAAAATATAGTTGGCTTACAAATCATATTTTGTTTGCCAAATTGTATAAAACTACTACTTTTTTTAATAACTTAAGTGTTCAGAGCTAATATTTCAACAAAATTAAACAAGTTCAATGTACTTTTTTTTTTTAAATTTTTCAAATTTAAAGGACACTGACATTTGCGAAATTCTTGAGATATTTATGATTAGAAAATTATTTTTAATATTTGAATTTATATATGAGAAATAAACGTTATTGGAAATGTAACTAGGAGGAAATGTGTTTCGAAATTCACTTTTAAATCAGAACCTACCAAAATTGATTTTTATTTATGATCCTTGTAATTTGTTGCATGATAGTAGATTCAAAATTTAAAATTTTTAACATGACTTTATTCAAATATTTTGATCCTTTTGAGGATCCTACATTTTAAAAATCAAGTTTTTTTGACCATTATCTCAACAGATTGAAAAAGTACCAATGTAAACTTTTTTACCTTCTCATCACAAAAACTTTAAAAAAAACTGTATTTCCAAAAGCTCCTTTTTCAATCAGCAGATTTTCATACAGCTGAAAAAACAACATGGAGGATGTCTGGAAATAAAGTTTAGGCATATTGCTAAAATTTCAACTAATTCACAGAATTACAGGAAATTTCGCTCTCACCTTCCACAATTAAATTAATCTGCCCAATATAGAGGGCGAGTATTCAAAACTTGCTATCTGCAGCGTTATTACACAGCAGATAGCAAGTTTTGAATATTTGTCCTCGATATGCTAGCCTAATATATCCAGGCGAATATTCAAAACTTGCTATCTGCATAATGAAAATTGTTAAGAAGATCAAAAATAACTGTTATTATTAGGTAATTCTAAGAGTTATTGCCAGGAACAGGATCTTCACGCAGGAAATATGCACTAAAAAATCTTGAAATATGCACTAAAAATCTTAAAATATGCACTAAAAATCATAAATATCCACTTGTTTTTTTACTTTTATTAAAAATAACATAAAATTTGAATTCAGTCTGGCATTTTAAGCTTAGATACACATATAGAGTAAATCATATCAACATAGCAAAAAAAATTGAATTTTTGACGTCAATCGACCCGAATTTCATGAAATTCGGTATAAATGTTAGGACTTACTCGACTTATACTCAAAAAAAATTTAAGACTTTTAACCTCCGTAGTTTTGGAAATATGACGTTTCAAAAGTCAAGAAAATCTTTTAAAAGGTAATTTATAAATATTTATATCTTGAAAAGTATTTGAGCTATATTACTCCCAGATAGCTTTGTTTAAAGAAAAAACCATCACTTTTAATATATCATTTTGCAAAAATTTTTATTTTGGAATCTGTTTTGTATTTCTGCACAATTCGCGATTCGCGAAAATATATCAAAAAAAGCGACATTTTTAAAAATCTGAAAAAAATATATGTTAATTGTTTGAGTCTTAGCTACAAGCTCTAAAAATTTCGTGTTGGTGAACGTATTAAGTCCAGAGATATTAATGAAAATGTGTTGTCAAGTAGGAAATTATTTTCAAATCTGATTAATATTTAACTATTATTTTTGAATATTTTTGCAAATACATAAAATAAAACGGTGAAAAAAGTAAAGTTGATGGTGCACACGAGTACTGCACGTGAATACAATGTAACATAACTTTTTATCAATTACACTACTTAACAAAAGTCAAAATTTTTTGCAGAGACTTCTAGAACACATTTTAGAAAGTATTTGCACTACACGAATCTGTCATCATAAACATTTTATCAAACTGTGTTCTAGACATATAGGCCTTTTTTACAGACTAAACCCTCAAACCCAAGAAAGAAAGGTAATAATAAATGTTTCACACTGACATACCTCATATTATTTGTTCGTTTAATATTTTTGTATGCTTCAGCTGCAAAAACTGAATGGGCCAATTTCGAAAACGCGATTATATAAAAATGACAATGGATTCGCGTTTAATGGATTCACGTCAAAGATGGCAAAAGACTTAAGAAAATGTATTTTAAACAATGAAAATTACAAAAATAAAAATATTAGGAAAAAAAGTATATGCAAATAATATATTCAAATTTTGCTAAAAATTTTGATTTGTTTTTGCAAAGATTTTCGGATAAACTCAATGAATTTTGAAGTAATATGCATTTTGAATCATTTTCCAATGTAAAATCATTCGTTGGTTTTTATGGGCATGGACCGCAAAAAGGTCTTATCTCGAAAAGGGGATTTTGTAATTTTTTTATGTTGATAGATTCGTGTTAAGGAAGTCAAAATACTTTAGAAAATGTATTCTAGGAGTCTGTGCAAAAAAAAAAGTTGATTTTTGTAGAGTAGTGTAATTGATAAATATTCATGTTATATTGTATCTATGTGTAATACCTGTCTGTACCATTAACTTTACTTTTTTCACCGTTTTATTATATGTATTTCCAAAAATATTCAAAAATAAAAATTAAATACTCATCAGATTTTATAAAAATTTCCTACTTGGTAACACATTTTTATTGATATCTCTGGTCTTTATACGTTCACCAACCCGAAATTTTTACAGCTTGTAGCTAAGATAACAGCCGTTAACATATATTTTTTTTAGATTTTTAAAAATGTCGCTTTTTCAGGTATATTTTCGCGAATCGTGAATTTTGCAGAAATAAGAAAAATTCCCGAAATAAAATTTTTTGCAAAATGTTATTTGAAAGGTGATGGATTTGCCTTTACATCAAGCTACAAGGGAGTAATATAGCTTAAATACTTTTGAAGATATAAATGTTTATATTTCATCCTTTAAAAGATTTTCTTGACTTTTGACATGCCATATTTCTGGAACCACGGAAGTTACTGGTCTTAAATTGTGTCTGAGTATAAGTCTTATAAGTCCCAACATGTGCACAAATTTTCCTCAAATTCGGAGACATTGAAGGAAATCAGGGGTTCATGTTGAAAAATGTTAACTCTATATGAACATTTCCGTTTAACTTTTGATTTTAAGGTTTAAAAACTATTAAAGTTTTTTTTGAAGGCACATCAAAATCGTTTTGTACGCATATAAACATGCATTTAGTAAGTTCAAATCCGTTCGCGTGAATAACTTTTAGCTGACGGCGCGAAAGTAATGGCGGTTTAAAGATTTTAATTGAAACAAAAAATCTCAAAATTACAATTATTATTAGAATTTAACAAAATCAACGTTAATTTATATTTCATACTATCCCCAACAAAAACCGGATAAATTACGTCCATTAACGTGGATATACAATCAGATTTTTACGTTTAAAGTTTGTTTTAAAAAGTTGCTTTCTTAATGCTTGATATGCAATTTACGCGAAATCTTATGACGATGGTACAAATTAAAGGTCATATTCGGATATATCACCCTCAAATTAGTTAAGAAACTTGTGGATTATGCAAAATTGTGAATTTTTAAAAGTGATGCAATTTCTGATTAATGAAATTTTAAAAGATGCATAAAATCCACAATCTTCAAAATTTATTAATGCCGCTCAGTTTTAAGATAAAGCTTTATAAGTACCAACAATTGCCATTTATAGAAATTAATTTCTATTAGCGGTTTGGGTGTGCCCTGGCGGTTTATCTACGTTTTCAGCGTACAGTTACATTAAGTCCCAATTTTTGCACACGATCCATAATACGTATTACAAGCCATCGTCTGACGGGTATATTTTAAATCTAAATACTTTTCTCGTGAAAATACAAGTTAAAGTTTAAATTCGTGAAATGTCAGATTTTTGCAAAATTTTTGCTAATCAAAATTTGAACACGCTATATCGATTTTATTATAAAAAATCAAAAAATATTTGGATCACGCGATGTGCTGGCCACTTTTAGGTAATATAGCGAATGTGCCTCGCAAAAAAGTGGATTTTTTATCGCTTTCATGTTTTGTCTCTCAACCTTTGTCTAGCTAGTACTCCGCTCCTATTGAGGGCTCATTCATGAGACCGGCTTTATACTGTGGGGAATTAGACAGCTATCATTCTTTGTATTAGCTTTTGAAAAGTATAAGGCGGCGCAAATTTCCTGATAAAAAAACGACGAAAAATTGAAAATGAAGAAATTTTAACTTCAAACCGTTACCACCAAATAACTTTTTTATTATTGATGGCACATCAAATTCATAAATACATCTTTTTTGAACAAGTATAGGGACCATTGGTTCAAGTTTCGCAACTTTGGACACAGTAACATGAACAATATAAACAGTATTGACTCGGATTACATAGTGCCCAAACTATTTTTCGACCGGAAATATGAAGTAAAATTTCCGACTCGAGAATATTGGTCTAACTGGCAGGACACCCCTGCAAACACCATGAATATATTTACCGATGGATCGAAACAAACACATGGAGTGGGAGCTGGTTTAACAAACGTGGAGCTAAACCAGAACTTTTCGTTTAATTAGCCTTTGGACTCGAGCATATTTCAAGCTGAAATAGTTGCAATAACTAAGGCTGTGGAACATATCGAGGAAACCAGGGGAGCAACCATAAATTTGTACGTGGATAGCCAGGCCGCTTTAAAGGCCCTTCAAGGTTATTATATCAAATCTAAAATAGTTTTACAATGTTACGAGAACTTGCAGACGTTGTGTCAACACAACCAGGTTAATTTATTATAGGTACTAGGACACAACGGAATACAGGGAAATGAAAGGGCAGACGAACTCGCGAAACTTGGAGCTGATGGTGTAGGTACCACGGTGCTAGTTTTACCACCGCTCCAACACTTCAAAAAAAGACGGGATTCCATAAATGTTGCAGTAGCGAACAGGAAGTGGGGACAACTAACAACATGCAAAATCAGCAGAACTTTATGGCCAACTTATGACTAAGGGAAAACTGAATACCTTTTATCACTTACGAGAAGGGAATGTCGGGCTCTGACGGGAATAATAACTGGTCACTGTCTCATCGGCATTCATGCTAAGAATATTAGACTCATCCGGACGCCAGTTGTAAAAGATGCGGCTCACCAGGAGTGGATGAAACGATAGAACACATACTTTGTCACTGTCCAGCGGTGGCAAGAAGTCGCCGATCGATTACTGGTCAGATAAGCTTTAATACTTTGGAGGATATAACGCGAATGGATCTTAGAATATTAAAGAGATTCGCAATGTCTTTGAACGTGTTTAACTTGCGCCGCTAGCGAAAAAAAAAAAAAAAGTTTTGTGGTATCGCTATGGACCAAAAGGTCTATGCGAGGTGTAAATCGTACACCGCCACCCTAACCTAACTTAACCTAACCATAGGGACCATATATTTTAAATCTTCGAAGAATACGTTGAACGGCTCAAGTACAATAGGCCAAAGAGTGCAAAATTTTTATGAAATTTCAATCGACTTTTCCCCATTTCGAAAGTTTGATTGTCGCTAACTACCACAAATTAAGATTTTTGGCCTTAAGTGTTTGTAACCTAATTTCTTTAGAAGTCCTTTATGCATTTCTATCAGTAGATAGCCATTTGAATGCAAATAAAAAAAGTTTTTACCAAAAAACCAAAATTTCAAAGAAATGAAAAGCTAAATGGAAATGTCCATATACAGTGTGTATAAAATGTTATTAAAAAAATGAAAATTATCGTAAAAAAATTTAATTATTGCTTTAATGCAAAGAAAAAAAAATATCATTAACAAATCTTAAAAATAGCTAAAAAAACTTAAATTTATACAAAATATGACCTAAAAATATGCATTTATATCGAAATAATAGCAAAATATGCAAAATATGCATTTTAAGCAAAATATGCAAAAATATGCACTAACGAATCGATGCCATTTTAACTCAAATTCTTTGATTCGCAAAGATATCTTGTTTCATGCATTTGCATGAAAGTCCTCTCCTTGGTTATTACTCTCTCTTTTCCATAATATAATTAAAACAATTGTTTTTAAAATAATATTTCAGTTAAAATTTTATTTGATAGGTTACAACTTATTAAGTCAACATATTTCTTTCAAAAATTCGCTTCCGAAAATATTGCAGATAGCCAGTTTTGAACATTCTCCCTCGATATGTATTGTATGGGCAATATTTTCTTGTTTAATACGTACAATATGACACTAAAAAAAAATTAAAAAAAAAAAATAAATGTCAATTGCTTTACAAAAAAAAAAAATGCTAAATTATTCATTTTAAATTGATTCAATGAACCTTTAACAAAAATTTTATTAATTCTTTTACTTTGTGACTTACAATTTACAATATCTATATATATCATAGTATCAACAGTGATGACCTTTTATAAATTACATGTATTAACAAACATTCAATTATGGTGGAGTTAACTGTGACTAATATTACAGTTTTGTTACCTTGCACCCACATGTTTCCTTTTAGAGTTTATGGCTCTTTGTCTTGTTGGTTGTTTTTTAGGGAATTTCTAAAAAATAAAGTGGAAAGATTGTTCTGATGGTGACTATGACAACGACTTTTAAATCTTTTAGTTTAAGCTGTGTATGACACCCACATGTTGGTCATAAAATAAGGATTATGCATAATAGAAAATTATACGGTCATCGAAAAAGTTAGTGAACTTTAAAAAGTGTTTATGGATTTTAAAAATCAAGATGATTTAATAGATATACTCGTATGAGTTCACGATCCGCATCTCGAATATCCGTAATCAATTCATTTTCGTTTTTCTTCAAATCCCATATCAACATACAGACAAACATCGCTAGATCGAATTAAAGCCGTTCGAGGATCACGAATATATATACCTTTTGGGATCCGGTTTTTGACCCCAATCTCCTGCGGAGCGAAAACATCTGAAATTATTGCAAATTTTATTTCACCATTTGATTCTACTGCAAAAATTATTTTTTTTTTTTCTAGCTTCAAAAAGTTTTAATGGAGCACAGAAAACCCAATAAAAAAAATGAGTTTTTAACACAAGCCATGGAAGAACATAAAATACTGAGAAAAATGGTATAAAAATCACAATTTTATCGCTACCGGTTAAGAAGTTATTAAGCTTTCAAATTTGATCGTATAGTATTTAATTTTTTGTTTTGTATGGGAGCCCACTTAGGAAAAGGTTATGTGTGTTTAGAAGTTATTAAGCTTTCAAATTTGATCGTATAGTATTTAATTTTTTGTTTTGTATTGGAGCCCACTTAGAAAGAGGTTAGGTATGTTTAGGAAAAATGTTAGGGGCGGAAAACTAATAAAGGTCCGTCTCACATTGCACCCCTTTAGGGCGTTTCTAGAGCAGTTGTGGTGGTTAGTTGATTTTTACCCCTTCACGCCTAACTTTGCCCGGGATTAGGGGTCATATGCCCCCCACATCCCCTATTTTTTGGCTCATGCAGTTTTTTTAACCTAAAACAATTTTGTGAACTATAACATTTCAAATAATGTTTATGCTAAAATTGGAAAACCGTTGTTTTGAGTTTCAAAGTTACAAACATTTTTTTTATAAATATCCCACTCGCATTCCACTAAGCGACCCCATAGCTCTTAAAGGAAAATACCAAGGCTCTCTTTTGAATCAAAAACGAGTAAAAAAAGTAAAATTCGGCCTTACCGAATGTATTGATACCCTCCACAATTTCAAAAGGATTATTGCAAAAAACTTTATTTAAAAGGAAATTACTTTTGAAAAAAAAAAAAATTGAAAAAAAATTTCCGCGAAAAAAAATTGTTGGTAAAAAAAAAAAAATCCGCGATTTTTTTCTTTTTTTCTCAAAAAATATAATCGTACTTGTTTAAATACCATTCGGTGTTCAATAATGTTCACATATGTCAACTAGAAGCCGAAGTAAAGCATTTTGTATATTTAGGTTATGTTGTATGTACCAAATTTTTGAGCTTTCCTTACATTTTCGTTCATTACTTTTGAACCGCTGAACTGATATCGCTCAAATGGCAAATAACCAAACTTCACGGGACAACTTCCAATAAATATGTTAAATTTGAGTCATCTTTGTGTAAAAGTTTGACCGTGATCACCATTTCCACAGACAGACAGACAGA
>CAWUER010000696.1:0-38242 GCA_963921195.1 Pegoplata infirma | reverse complement strand
CCGAAAGTTTGTCCTGCTCCTCAATGACTCCTTTCGCCCATAATAGCGATGCCCCTTTACGTTCGGAAAGCGTTGTTCCATCACGTTAGCTAAGTCTGTTAATAATTTTCAACCACAGTCTTTTCTGGTTGTGCCATACCTTTGATGGCTTAAGTTTCTTTTTCTGTTTCAAGGCCGGACTCCAAGGTCGCAACCTTTAGACCAGTGCTAAGACTAGTGCACCAGTCGGTGAGGCAGAGCCTCGAATTAAACCAGTATCATTTGTGTCCATATTTTCATTTTCCTTGATGTGGTCATGAAAATATCACAAAAAAACTATTACGAACAATTTTATTAATTAAAACACTAAAAACGGAGTTAAACTAAAAACACGTCAACAGTTGAACGAATGTTTTGTGAAAATGTTGGTATTGGAAAAATATTGGAAGTCGGTCATACATTTAACTCGTCTAAGGGCAGCCCTGGGACAGTTAGAACGGTTGGATCAAATTTTTAATAAATGGCATTTTGTATGGGACCTCACTCAGGAAGTCGATAAAGGGCTAGGTATTTTCGGAAAAAAAATTTTGGGAAGAAAAAGTAACGGGGTCGGTCACACATTTTACCCCACTAGGGGAACCACGTGAGCGCTATGAGCTGATGACCTAGAAACAAAAAATTTAAAATAAAAACAAGTAAGAAAGTTATAGTCGGTCAAGACCGACCATATGATACCCTTGTTTTTCGGAAAATGGGTCCCAAGTCCAAACATGTACCAATTGGATCTATCTTTTGTTAGATCTTTATTTAGTGTAGAAAACACACACAGATCAAATTTTAGTGGAATTGGTTTATTTGCTTGCCAATAGACCGATTTTACTAAATATCGGTGGAAATTTTTATATGAGGGACTAAGTCCAAAAATGGTCCAATTTAAAACATAAAAATATAATTTTTATCAAATATTTCCATCTTTATGAATTTTGGGGGAATTATGTGAATATCGGAAGAGTGGTTTGTATGGGGACTACCACACACAGGGAAAAAATTATTTGGAACTCAGTTGAAACTCCTCAAATTTGGTTTCAGAATATAAGGTTTAGTTACAACTACTTAAATTCAATTATCATGATTTTAAAACTAACTTTTAAACCAAAAATCTGAACATATTACCAAAAAACAATCACATTTTGAAAAAATATTAGTTGCATTTATCAATTTAAAAAAAATATAAGTTCAAAAACATTCATAATTGCCCGAACCATTCATTTATATTTTGTTTTTTTATGCAATAAATTTTTAGTAACATGCACAGAATATAAGTTCAGTTTTATCAAAAATCAGTTACAGCAACTGAAAATTGTTTCAAATTTTGAAAAATTCAAAATACATTTGAAATTAAAAATTTTAATGTAATACTATCTAAGGACTATTAAGTATTGGTAAACACAATCGTTTTTTAATTTTGTGAAAAAGTTACTGCAACTAATTGTATGTTGCTTATACAAAAACTTAGCCAAATTATTAAAACGTCATCAAAAGACAAAATAGTTTTCCAGCTAATATTTTTTTAAAATATATTTTCTATAAAGATAAACACCAAAATATGAATTAAATATGGTGTTAACAAAAAGGAAAATAAACCACAAAACGTAAGTATAATTAAATGTGTGCAAAAAACATGTGTAGGTATTTTTTTTAATAAGGATTGGTTTCATTTGCAGAAAAAAAATTACCACTTAAAGTTCAAACAAGAAATTTGGATGCATGCTTCCTGCGGATTTACCAACTTATCAACATTCAAACTTTAAAGGCAAATATAAATCTTTATTGAAGAGCTGTATTGCGACGATTTTTATGAGGTAACCTGTTTGCATAAAAAATTGTGTGTCATATTATAATTTTCTACAAACAAAATATCGCTGAATATAAGAATTTTTCAATTGCAAAATGTCTGAGAGTCTGAGGCCTTTTTTCAAAGATTTTGAGGAAAAATGCCTCAGAATCTAAGAATTATTTTATTGGAAAATCTCTCAGAATCAGAGACCTTTTCTTTAGGAAAAATTTATGTTTTTTTCTTTTTTTTTTTTTCTCTTTTTCTGTAGGAAAAATATCTTAAAATCAGAGACAATTTCTTTAGGAAAAATATATCAGAATCTGTGACTTTTTCTACTGTAAAATATCTCAGAATCCGAGATTTTTCTTATAGAAAAAATGTTTCAGAATTTCAGACTTTTTCTATAGGAAAAATGTCTCAAAACCTGAGAATTTTTTAACAGGAAAAATGTCTCAGAGTTTGAGACTTTTTCTATAGAAGAAATGTCTCAGAATCTGAGACTTTTTCTATAGCAAAAATGTTTTAGAATCTGAGACTTTTTCTAAAGAAAAATGTCTGAGAATCGGAGACTTTTTCTAAAGAAAAAATGTCTCAGAATCTGAGACTTTTTCTATAGAAAAAATGTCTTAGAATCTGAGACTTTTTCTATAGAAAAAATGTCTCAGAATCTGAGACTTTTTCTATAGAAAAAATGTATCAGAATCTGAGACTTTTTCTATAGAAAAAATGTCTCAGAATCTGAGACTTTTTCTATAGAAAAAATGTCTCAGAATCTGAGACTTTTTCTATAGAAAAAATGTCTCAGAATCTGAGACTTTTTCTATAGAAAAAATGTCTCAGAATCTGAGACTTATTCTATAAAAAAAATGTCTCAGAATCTGAGACTTTTTCTGTAGAAAAAATGTCTCAGAATCTGAGACTTTTTCTATAGAAAAATGTCTTAGAATCTGAGACTTTTTCTATAGAAAAAATATCTCAGAATCTGAGACTTTTTCTATAGAAAACCTGTCTCAGAATCTTAGACTTTCTATAGAAAAAATTTTTCTATAGAAAAAATGTCTCAGAATCTGAGACTTCCTATAGAAAAAGAGTCTCAGAATCTGAGACTTTTCCTATAAAAATATGTCTCAGAATCTGTGACTTTTTCTATAGAAAAAATGTCTCAGAATCTGTGACTTTTTCTATAGAAAAAATGTCTCAGAATCTGAGACTTTTTCTATAGAAAAAATGTCTCAGAATCTGAGACTTTTTCTATAGAAAAAATGTCTCAGAATCTGAGACTTTTTCTATAGAAAAAATGTCTCAGAATCTGAGACTTTTTCTATAGAAAAAATGTCTCAGAATCTGAGACTTTTTCTATAGAAAAAATGTCTCAGAATCTGAGACTTTTTCTATAGAAAAAATGTCTCAGAATCTGAGACCTTTTCTATAGAAAAAATGTCTCAGAATCTGAGACTTTTTCTATAGAAAAAATGTCTCAGAATCTGAGACTTTTTCTATAGAAAAAATGTCTCAGAATCTGAGACTTTTTCTATAGAAAAAATGTCTCAGAATCTGAGACTTTTTCTATAGAAAAAATGTCTCAGAATCTGAGACTTTTTCTATAGAAAAAATGTCTCAGAATCTGAGACTTTTTCTATAGAAAAAATGTCTCAGAATCTGAGACTTTTTCTATAGAAAAAATGTCTCAGAATCTGAGACTTTTTCTATAGAAAAAATTTCTCAGAATCTGAGACTTTTTCTATAGAAAAAATGTCTCAGAATCTGAGACTTTTTCTATAGAAAAAATGTCTCAGAATCTGAGACTTTTTCTATAGAAAAAATGTCTCAGAATCTGAGACTTTTTCTATAGAAAAAATGTCTCAGAATCTGAGACTTTTTCTATAGAAAAAATGTCTCAGAATCTGAGACTTTTTCTATAGAAAAAATGTCTCAGAATCTGAGACTTTTTCTATAGAAAAAATGTCTCAGAATCTGAGACTTTTTCTATAGAAAAAATGTCTCAGAATCTGAGACTTTTTCTATAGAAAAAATGTCTCAGAATCTGAGACTTATTCTATAAAAAAAATGTGAGACTATAGAAAAAAATGTCTCAGAATCTGAGACTTTTTCTATAGAAAAAATGTCTCAGAATCTGAGACTTTTTCTATAGAAAAAATGTCTCAGAATCTGAGACTTTTTCTATAGAAAAAATGTCTCAGAATCTGAGACTTTTTCTATAGAAAAAATGTCTCAGAATCTGAGCCTTTTTCTATAGAAAAAATGTCTCAGAATCTGAGACTTTTTCTATAGAAAAAATGTCTCAGAATCTGAGACTTTTTCTATAGAAAAAATGTCTCAGAATCTGAGACTTTTTCTATAGAAAAAATGTCTCAGAATCTGAGACTTTTTCTATAGAAAAAATGTCTCAGAATCTGAGACTTTTTCTATAGAAAAAATGTCTCAGAATCTGAGACTTTTTCTATAGAAAAAATGTCTCAGAATCTGAGACTTTTTCTATAGAAAAAATGTCTCAGAATCTGAGACTTTTTCTATAGAAAAAATGTCTCAGAATCTGAGACTTTTTCTATAGAAAAAATGTCTCAGAATCTGAGACTTTTTCTATAGAAAAAATGTCTCAGAATCTGAGACTTTTTCTATAGAAAAAATGTCTCAGAATCTGAGACTTTTTCTATAGAAAAAATGTCTCAGAATCTGAGACTTTTTCTATAGAAAAAATGTCTCAGAATCTGAGACTTTTTCTATAGAAAAAATGTCTTAGAATCTGAGACTTTTTCTATAGAAAAAATGTCTTAGAATCTGAGACTTTTTCTATAGGAAAAATGTCTCAGAATCTGAGACTTTTTCTATAGAAAAAATGTCTCAGAATCTGAGACTTTTTCTTTAGAAAAAATGTCTCAGAATCTGAGACTTTTTCTATAAAAGGCTCAGATTTTAAATGTTTTTTCTATAGAAAAAGTCTCAGATTTTGAGACGTTTTTTCTATAGAAAAATTCCCAGATTCTCAGAGATTTTTTCTACATAAGACGTCTTACATTCTGAGACGTTTTTTCTTTAGAAAAAGTCTCAGATTATGATACGGTTTTCTCTATAGAAAAAGTCTCCGATTCTGAAACGGGTTTTCTATAAAAAAAGTCTCAGACTCTGAATCTGTTTTATAAAAAAAGTCTCAGATGCTAAGACGATTTTGATATAGAATAATTCTCAGATTCTGACACGTTTTTCCTATAGAAAAAGTCTAAGATTATGTTACTTTTGTTGTATGGAAAAAGTCTCAGATTCTGAGTCTCTGATTCTAAGACAGTTTTTCTATAGAAAGTTTTAGATTGTAAGATATTTTTGCTATAGAAAAATTCGAAGATTCTATACAAAAAGTGTCAGATTCTGGTACATATTTTCTATAGAAAAAGTCTTTGATTCGAAGATATATTTTCTATAGAAAAAGTCTCAGGTACTGAGACGTTTTTCGAGAATTTTTATAAAAAAATATGTTTAAAAATTGTATTAAATATCAACTTTTGTATACCTTCTTGTAAAATTAACTTATTTAATAAATATATTACAAAAAACACTTTTTTGTCTTTTTATTTTACGGTTAAAGGACCCCATTAATAAAATATTTTAGTCGTGGTGCTATTATATCGGTCACAACAACCATTTTGATCTTAAAATTTTTCGTTGCTTCAACAGATATATTCAGTTGCTCTTACTGAAATTCGATATCTATTCCAATTGACTGAATCGAAATTATTAGTAATTACAACTGATAAAAGTGATAGTTGGCTGGACTACAATAATTTGGTTGGTTCTAAATTTGGTTGGCACAACGAATCCGTTTTCTGTGTGCAGAAGGACTGGCCCGATTCCTTTGAAATTTGGAATGGTGATTCGTGCCTGTTAAATTTCAAAGCGATATCTATTATAATATAGTTATTAGTGTCATTTAAGAGGGGCGTTTGCATTGGGGCTAAGTCTTTACAAGGATAGATTTTTTCCAATTTCAATAGGCTTCGTCCTTGGGCCAAAAGATGCTTAAGTTTCAAATTTCAAGTCAATTAATTGAAAATTGCGACCTGTATCGTGCTTAAACCGATAGATGGACAGACGGACGGACAGACAGACAGACGGACATCGCTAAATAGACTCAAAAAGTAATTCTGAGTCGATCGGTATACTTAAAGGTAGGTCCAGGACCAATATTTCGGGTAGTTACAAACATCAAAACAAACTCATTATACCCTGTACCACAGAGTGATTTAGAGTATAACAAGTTAGGCGTTAAATTCGTGTCGAATCTTGTATACCCTCTAACATGTAAACAAGCCAAAAAAAATAAAAAAAATAATTTCAAACGCGTGTTTTTTTGAGTGGGGGTCGGCGGTAGAATTTAGGGGACAGCCTACTCCTTGCTATAAGTTTTTACAAATAGATTATTTATGGGTTTAGCACTTAATTAATACAATTCTATATATTTTTCTATATTTTTTATATATTTTTTTATCCACGCCCCCAAAAAGGGGCGGGTGAAAAAAAATTGACTTTTCTAATCCCCTTGGTCCAAGTGTAGGTCGATGGGCTTAAAAATTTTTCATTAATTGAACTAATATACAAAATAGCATTTTTAAAAAAATGTTTTTTTTTTAGAATAGTTTTAGTTTTTTAATAGGAAACTTTTTTCCCTGGTTCGATTTTACACATCTCCGAACTTGACCATCCTATGACAATTATATATGACCAGTATATCTCGCTAATTTTAGACTGTATCGTGTCCTCCACAGACGGACGGACGAACATCTCTAGAATATCTTAGAATCAATAAAATATGTACTTTATGGGGTCCTAGACCGATATTTCGATGAGTTCCACACGGAATATCAAAGTGAGTATATCCCCATACTGTTGTTGGAGGGTAGTAAAATGTAAAATGTATGGGGACCACCTTAAGGGTTGGAGATTGAGGGTTGGTATGTTCTGAGAAAATGTTGGTATTGCAAAAATATTGGGGGTGGGTCATGCATTTGACTTCTCAAGGGGCATCCTTGGGACAGTTAGAGCGATGGGAACTACTTTAAAGGAGTGGTGACAGGGAGTAGGTTTGCAAAAAAAATTGTTGGGGTGTAAAAACTAAAAGGGGTCTTTATATTGCACACTTCTAGGAGCGACTTTAAGAAAGGATTTTTGTGTTTTTTACCGCCACCTTTGCTCCGATGAGGAGCAAACGCGCATACCCTTGCAAATCCTGTTAAAATTTAAAGAATCCAAATTTATTTTTGGCATAGAATTTTCAAAATATCCCTTCTCTGAATTTTTGTTTTAGTAGATTGACTTGACAGTTTACTCGTTATTTGTTTCGACGTTCATATGCAGGCTCATTGCATTTTATGTGCAACAGTAAGTTAGCAGCAGGAGTTAACAATTTCATTTTTATTTTTGTGGTTTGAGCAAAGGGATTTCATAAAAAAACTTTTTATTCTCAGGTTTTTTTGTTTGTTTTCTGAACAACATTGCATAAGCCATTAAGGCTAAGTGATTTTTTTGTTGCTGTTGATGCTTTTCTTATTCTTATTATCGTTATTGTTGTAGCTGTCGTTATTGTCTTATATTGTTTTAGCACATTATAAAACGTTTATATTTATGTAGATGATTCATAAGCAATCGGCGTAAAGTCGGTAATGACAATTGATAACGTTTCCGGGTCCGGACATTCGCTAGATTTTCATATGGAACGCCAATCAGTGGTACAAGATACAATATTAGTCCAAGATCAACTTTCAAGTTTTCCGATGAACTCAGAATATTTTTAGAGCCGACTTAGCAATTTTCGTTTGTACATATAAACAGTGTAAATCGAAATTTTAACTCATGAAAATGGAAGATATTTAATGAAAATTAAGGACGAAACAAAAATTGTCAATACAATTAATGTCATTGTTATAACAATTAAACATTTAATAAAAATGAGCCAACATTGGATTTTGTCAATACAACAATGATTTATGTAAGTTTTGACAAAAAAAAATCGACTTAATTTTTCCAATTAAATTCATTGTTACATTAACAATGAAATTAATTGAAAAACTTGTAATAAGTTAAATAAAAAAAAATTCCATGTTCTAAGTGTCATCATATTTTAAAAGAAAGTCTAAAAATATAAAAAAAAATTTAAAAATATAAATAAATAAAAAAAAAAATCATCTACCAGCATCTGGCATCGAACCCCCAACATTAACAATATACATTGTTGATACAATTAAAAACGTGGTTGAACTAGTATTTTGTTGTTAACAATTTGTTTAGTAACAATTAATTTTACGATATTTTTTGCTGTGTAGGATATGGATATTTGCATACCATTTTTGGATATATTAATGTATTTGCGGAACTGTGACATCTTGTGCCTTTTCAACCTGTATGGTTTTATTGTACCTTAAATTTAGCAAAAAAGTAATACTCGTAATGTAGAAAATATAAGAATTATTTGAAATGGTGTTTGTGTTAAATACTTTTCTTTATTATTTTTAAGCTTAATGCATTTCAGTAGGAAACTGAAAAATTAATTGTCCGGAAGGATGGGACATTATTAACATTTATAATATTATTTGGTCGGAAATTTTTTGTTTTAACATTTGATCATTTAAGTCGTAAGAATGCCTCTTTTTTATTAATTTTAATTGAATAATTCAATGTCCAAGAAAAAGATCTGGTTTTAATACAACTGATCCTTAAAATTTAGAAAATCGTATATTAATAATATCAACCCATTATTTAAAGCCTTGCAATTTAACCACAACGCAGAACATAAAAATTTGTATTGTATTAACAAACAATTTAATTGTATTAACATATTGTGTTGTTAAATAAAAATCAACATCAACATGAATAAAACATCATTATCAAAAAACATCAATGGGAGAGATATGGCCTGGAGCTAAACTGGAGGTCGTGAACAAACATGATATTCCTTTGAAGCCCAGGGCTCATGAATGTATTCCGATTGCTGCAAGTGACACTTAAGTCATTCTAAAGATGATCATCAATCCCTCGTCAAGCTGTGATTTTAGTTAATGAGAAATCACTTCCGCTTTAAACCATGACAGACGGCATTATTAGATTTGGTTGTTTTCAAATTAGAGTCAATGTCCGCAAGAGCGACCAGAAGTTTTTTTTTTTGACGCAGTGACAGATTCGGCTGAGGAGACAAATCCGGAAGAGGTTGATATTCAGGTGAATCTAGTAACAGGGTGGCGGGGTGGCTGCGGTTGTAGACAAGACATTGCAGCTCAACCAGTCAGCCACTTCTTTTATTGCCAGCATCTCTGCCTGGTAAACACTGCAATGATCTGGCAATCTACGAGCCAGGCTCAACCCAAGCTCTTCCGAATAGACTCCAAAGCCCACTTGTTCGTGCAGCCTCGATCCATCTGTGTAAAAATTTATGGTAGCTCCACTACCCGGAGTATCCCCCATCCAAGACTCCCTGGATGGTATCATAGTGGTAAAGTGGCGCTCAAAGAGGCTCAAAGAGGGAGCACAGTCCACATTTTGTGGTATTGTTATCTTTTTCAAGATCGCGCTATGGCCACAATCACTGCTCCTCCATTGCAGCGTGCTATTAAGTCGAATTGCCGACGCAGCCGCATACTGCCTACCCAATATGTCCAAGGGTATCAGGTGAAGGAGGATTTCTAATGCAGCCGTAGGTGTAGTACGAAGAGCACCAGTGATGCACATTGACGCCATTCTCTGTACCTTCGTGATAAAGACAAAGTTCGCTTTTGTTTCCAAAGCAGGTTGATGTTGATTTTTAAATAAAAATCAACATCAACATGAATAAAACATCATTATCAAAAAACATCAATGGGAGAGATATGGCCTGGAGCTAAACTGGAGGTCGTGAACAAACATGATATTCCTTTGAAGCCCAGGGCTCATGAATGTATTCCGATTGCTACAAGTGACACTTAAGTCATTCTAAAGATGATCATCAATCCCTCGTCAAGCTGTGATTTTAGTTAATGAGAAATCACTTCCGCTTTAAACCATGACAGACGGCATTATTAGATTTGGTTGTTTTCAAATTAGAGTCAATGTCCGCAAGAGCGACCAGAAGTTTTTTTTTTTGACGCAGTGACAGATTCGGCTGAGGAGACAAATCCGGAAGAGGTTGATATTCAGGTGAATCTAGTAACAGGGTGGCGGGGTGGTAGTGTTTGCGGATTGAATACCCCTGGGTTTAAGATAATAGATGCCAAGGGTGAGGGCCCATAAAGAGCCTGCATCTTGGCAAAAAATAGCTTTAATTTTTTTTATCAACCTTTAGTGATAGGGATGCAACATCGGCTATCTTGGAGCATAATGGAAAGTCTACTAGGCTTACCTCAGAGTAATTTCCTAATTCGGGGCCAATAACGCCGGAGAATGTTAGAGGTCTGATACGGGAGTTTGAATCTAGGTGACATCAGTTAGTAGTGTACTGTGATGCTAATGCACACCATTCGCCTCTATCGTACTGACAGAAACGATAGAGGCGAGACAATTTTGAAGTTTTTATTAAGCACTAACCAGTATATTTGTAGCAGTGGTTGTGACCCAACTTTCGTTACAAGTAGGCGGCAAGAGGTTCTTGATGCAACGTTTGTATCACACTCATTATCTGATAGAATTTATGACTGGAGAGTTTTGGAAAACCATTCTTTCTCAAATCATCGCTACATTAGTGTTTTTACTCTGGGAGTATGGCCCGGTTGAGACAGTCTCTAGAAATCTGAAGAGAAAAAACTGGGTGAAATATAGGGAAAGTTTTTTTAAGCCTTTGGACGAAGTAACCTAGTATGAACCCCATAGTTTGGTGAAAATTGACTATCTGGTTGACCAGAAAACAAATGTTTCTCGCTAGATGCCCCTCTGAAAAGTCTGGTGGTCAAATAAAATGCAGACGAGCAGAGATTCCTTCAGAAAGATCTTTAAAAAGGCAAAATCAGCAAGAGCGGACGAAGACTGGTCTGCATATAGGTGCCAAGTCAAGAGTTATAAGAAGATGATCAGAATTTCCAAATGTGATTTTTGAAAAAACTTCTGTAGAAACATAGAAGACGTTTCTAAGGCATCCTGGCTGCGCAAAGTTTTGGCTTCCTCTCCTTGTAACCTGAAATACCTAAAGGGTCCTAATGGGGTGTGGGCTACCTCAGTGGCGAGTCGCTGAATCTCCTTATAAACACGCATTTGCCGGGCAATTCCATGACTCCGTTTTAAGCTTTGGAACGTTCTGACGCCCAAGCATCTGAAATTGCATCGAAAGTAATAATAAATATGCAAACATTAATCTGGGCGACCAAAAGCTTTAGGCCCTATTAATTCCCTGAACATAATGGTACAATCCCAGCTGAGATTGGCTGTGACAAGCATGTCCACACAGTTCCAAGGGATTTCAGACCAATTAGTATGTCTTCTTCTTTGTTGAAGACAATGAAACGAATGATAGACTCATATTTTTTTATAGATTGATTGACCCGAGGTTGCTTTTGGCTAGGCAACGTGCATACAGCAAGGGTAGATGAACGGAAACAGCACTTCATGAGTTCGTTGTTACCATCGAGAGATCTGTTTTGGTAAAGAAGTACACTACACTCAAAAAACAATGTAATGTTAGCAAAAAAAGCTTGTAAACCTACAAGAAAATTTGCTGATTTTGATTTTTTTGGTAAAGTTAGCAAAAATGTTTTGCCAAAAATTTGTTAACTGAAATTCTTTTATTCCAACTTAGTTTATACACATTTGAGGACCCCATTGGGTTCTGACCCGATAGGTACAGACCCCGATGGGCCTAGACCTAGTTGGGTTCCTTAAAAATCGTTATAGTTTTTGATCCAAAATTTGTGTCCGTTTCGCTCTACACAGAAAATAATATCGTATATTTTATTTTAATTAAAATTTTAATTGTTTTTTAATTTAATATTAATTAAACTTTTAATTAATATAATTAATTGTTTAATTAAATTTTTAACTTTATTTTAATTAATATTTTAATTGTTTTCAAATTTAATATTAATTAAGTATTTAATTTATATAATTAAATGTTTAATTAAATTTCTAGCTTTACTTATTTTTTTTTTGTTTTGTTTTCCGTGTGTGTGCGAGTGTGTGTTTTTCTCTTGCATTGTATTACATACAAAAAAAATACAGAAGTATAAAAAGTTTGTTGAAAGTTTTTTTATTTTTCACATAGGTTTTTGAATTCTCATTTTGTTTATAGTTTTATGTGTATGTATATGAAAGGATTATAATCAACTTTATAAAATCATCTCACTGACTATGACTTTACGGCATAAATAAATTTGGTAAAGTTTGAAGAAATATTTTTTTTAAACTATTTTATTCAAAAAGAATGTTTTTACAAATTATTTTTTTTTTTAACATAATATTTTTAATTAATTGTTTTAATTTATACAATTAAAATTTTAATTATTTTTTTTTTAAATTTTAATTAATTTTTTTAATTTATAGTATTAAGTTTTTAATTAAATAAATATCCAATTATTTTTAATTAACGACATACAAATATTTTTAATTTATTTGCGCATTTTAGTGATTGGTCCGGATTTAATTAATTTTTTAATTAAATCTACGAATTTTTTAATTAAATATTTTTTTTATTTTTTTCTGTGTACCTTGCTTAGTTTTTGAGATACGTGATTTTAGGGGACCACCGGGGTTTTGAGAATTACAAAACTCGATAACTTCAAAAATATTACTCGGAGAACTTTTGATTATTTTGCTGTTCTACGTGTTGAGAGCTACAAAAATGCTTTTGGATTTTTTGTTGTGTCGGCAATATTTACCGAGATATGAGCATTTTAAAATTTTCGGGGATGCAAAAAAATTAGTTCAAATTTTGTTTAAAATTGCTAATGCGCTAAATGAAATTTACAAGATATTTTTGCTAACATAGGTTAGGTTAGGTTAGGTTGTAAGTGGCTGCTGACGTTTTACGTCAACACACGTAGACTCTGAGGTCCATTGTGATACCACGGGACCGTAATAGGTTTCCCTACTAGTCCCTGTCGTTAAACCATTTTGAGCTTCTTATAAAACTCCTTAGATGTTGAATTTTGACATCCAACAAATCAGAAAGATCGTACAGCTCCCTAGATCCCAGTGAAGCAAGTCTCTGACCAGAAAGTGCCGGGCAATGGCAAATAAAGTGTTCGATAGTTTCCAACTCCTCTTCATCCATGCAACTTCGGCAAAAGTCATTCGACGGCACATTTAACCGCTCTGCGTGCTTCCCTATAAGACAGTGTCCGGTAATTATAGAAACCACCGTCGAAATCTCTCCTCTTGGAAGCGATATCAGCTCACTTGTGCGCCCCTGATTAAGAGAAGGCCAAATCAGTCGTGTTGTCTCACACGTCCATCCATTTGCCCATCTTTGATTAGTCTCCGTCGCAGAACAAAGCCGTAGGTTTTGCTTGCAAGTTTCTAGAGGCATACCAACACATTCCAATTCTGTTGGAACCTGTAAGGTAGTTCCTAGTCTTGCAAGCTCATCGGCTTTGCAATTCCCTGGAATGTCTCTGTGCCCTGGGACCCATATGAGTCGTATGTTAAACTGCTTGGCCATCTCATTTAAAGACGTGCGGCAGTTAAGGGCAGATCTTGTTTTCAGAAACATTGAATCCAGGGACTTGACCGCGGCTTGACTGTCAGTATAGATGTTGACTGCGGTTGTAGACAAGACATTGCAGCTCAACCAGTCAGCCACTTCTTTTATTGCCAGCATCTCTGCCTGGTAAACACTGCAATGATCTGGCAATCTACGAGCCAGGCTCAACCCAAGCTCTTCCGAATAGACTCCAAAGCCCACTTGTTCGTGCAGCCTCGATCCATCTGTGTAAAAATTTATGGTAGCTCCACTACCCGGAGTATCCCCCATCCAAGACTCCCTGGATGGTATCATAGTGGTAAAGTGGCGCTCAAAGAGGCTCAAAGAGGGAGCACAGTCCACATTTTGTGGTATTGTTATCTTTTTCAAGATCGCGCTATGGCCACAATCACTGCTCCTCCATTGCAGCGTGCTATTAAGTCGAATTGCCGACGCAGCCGCATACTGCCTACCCAATATGTCCAAGGGTATCAGGTGAAGGAGGATTCTAATGCAGCCGTAGGTGTAGTACGAAGAGCACCAGTGATGCACATTGACGCCATTCTCTGTACCTTCGTGATAAAGACAAAGTTCGCTTTTGTTTCCAAAGCAGGCCACCAGACAATGATTCCATACAGCAAAATTGGACGCACCACTGCTGTATAGATCCAATGAACGACTTGAGGGCTAAAACCCCATCGTTTTCCAATGGCCCTTTTACAGGAATACAAAGCAATCGTTGCTTTTCTCACCCGTTCCTCAATATTACGCCTGAAATTCAGCTTCCTATCTAGAAATACTCCAAGATACTTGGCTCCATCTGAGAAGGTGATTTCAGTACCGTCCAGAGAAATAGGATCAAAAGCAGGAATCTTATTTTTCCTTGTAAACAGAACAAGCTCTGTTTTACTAGGATTAACTCCTAGACCACAGTCTCTTGCCCATTTAGACAGATCTTTCAGAGAACCCTGAAGAATGTCCCGCAATGTTGGCAGATGCTTCCCCTTTACCGCTATCGCGACATCGTCAGCATATGCGATAACATGACAACCACGTGCTTCTAGAGATAGTAGCATTGAATTCAGTGCCAGGTTCCAAAGAAGCGGCGAAAGAACACCTCCTTGTGGTGTGCCCCTATTGACAAATCGAGATATGACGGACGCTCCCAATTCAGACGTTATACGTCTATTGGCAAGTAGGTTTTCCACCATTAAAACGATTTCACGCTTTACTCCCAGACCCGACAATGCCAATATTATCGATTCTGGAATGACATTATTAAAAGCCCCCTCAATATCAAGAAAGGCCACCATAGTGTACTCCTTTACCGAAAGCGATCTCTCGATGGTACCAACGAGCTCATGAAGAGCTGTTTCCGTTGATCGTCCCTTGCTGTATGCATGTTGCTTTGTCGAAAGCAACCTCGGGTCAATCAATCTACGCAAATATGAGTCTATCATTCGTTCCATTGTCTTTAACAAAAAAGAAGACAGACTAATTGGTCTGAAATCCTTCGGAGCTGTGTGGGAACTTTTCCCAGCCTTCGGGATAAATACGACTCTGGTATCCCTCCATTTTAAAGGAATATACGACCAGTTGATGCATGCTGTGTATAGATTATACAGCAACGGGGCTATATAGTCCAACACTTGCTGCAACTCAGCCGGGATTATACCATCAGGTCCCGGGGATTTATAGGGCCTAAAGCTTTTTATCGCCCAGATTAATGTTGGCATATTTATTATTTCCGAAGCAATTTCAGATGCTTGGGTGTCAGAACGTTCCAAAGCTTGAAACGGCGTCATGGAATTGCCCGGAAAATGCGTGTTTAAAAGGAGATCCAGCGACTCTCCACTGGAGGAGGACCACACCCCATTAGGATCTTTCAGGTATCCTAGGGTGCAAGGAGAAGAAGCCAGAACCTTGCGCAGCCTGGATGCCTCAGAAACGTCTTCTATGTTTCCACAGAAGTTTTTCCAAGAATCACATTTTGCATTTCTGATCATCTTTTTATAACTCTTAAGTTGCAGCCTGTATGCAGACCAGTCCTCGTCCGCTCTTGAAAATTTAGCCTTATTAAAGAGCTTTCTGCAGGAATCTCTGCTCGTCTGCAACTCATTTGACCACCAAGGTGGCTTTTTTTTCCCTCTAGGCTTTGCAGAAGGGCAAGACGCATCCAGGCACCTATTACAAACATTTGTTATATGGTCAACCAGACAGTCAATTTCCGCTAAACTATGCGGTTCAGATAGGGGTACTTCATCCAAAAGCAAAGAAAAAGTCTCCCTATATTTCACCCAGTTTGTTCTTCTCAGATTTCTAGAGACTGTCTCAACCGGGGCACGCTCCCTGAGTAAAAACTCAATGTAGCGATGATCTGAGAAAGAATGCTCTTCCAAAACTCTCCAGTCATCAATTCTATCAGACAATGTATCTGATACAAGTGTTACGTCAAGAACCTCTTGCCGCGTACTTGTAACGAAAGTTGGTTCACTACCCTTGTTACAAATATACAGGTTAGTGCTTAACAAAAACTCCAAAAGTGATTCGCCTCTATCATTTGTGTCTGTACTACCCCATATCGAATGATGTGCATTAGCATCACAGCACACTAGTAACTGGTGTCCCCTAGATTCAGACTCCCGAATCAGACCGCCAACCTTCTCCGGGGGTATTGGCCCCGGATTAGGAAAATACGCAGAGGCGAGCCAAATAGATTTCCCATGAAGCTCTAAGCTAGCCGCTGTAACATCCATATCACTAAAAGTTGATAAAAAGAATATATTTAAGCCATTTTTCGCCAAGATGCAGGCTCTTGGTGAGCCCTCACCTTTGGCAACCATCAACTTAAACCCAGGGGTTTTCAATCCGCAAACCCTGCCACCCCGCACCCAGGGCTCTTGGATAAAAACCAAGTCAACTGCTCCTGTCGTCAGGCGCAGCAATAGTGCAGCTGAGGCTGCCTTACAGTGATGGAGGTTTATTTGTAGGAACCGCAACATCTTGTTTTTTTTCCACCATCCTTTCCACCACCGTGTTATTGGCTTCATCCTCCGTGTTATCATAGAGGTCGCATTCGTCCCCAGATTCGGTTTCGAATAAGCCAGATATGTGTCCCATCTGTTCTGAATCGGAGGCAACAGAACTCTCCGAATTCCTCACTGCATGGGCCTCGTCCTGAATGTCACCCATAGTGGCATCAGCTTTATCCTCCGTGCCATCACAGAAGTCGCATTCGTTACCAGATTCGGTTTCGAAAATGCCAGATGCATCTCCCATCAGCCTAGAATCGGTCAGCTGAATATCAACCTTTTCCAGATTCTCCTCCCCAGCCGACTCTGCCACTGGCTTGTCTGCTTCCAAAATAGGCTTCTGGTCGCCCTTGTAGACATTGACTCTTATATGAAAAAAGCCAAATCTAATAATGCCGTCAGTCCTGGCTAAAAGCGGAAGCGATTCCTCATTTACCAAGACCACTGCTTGACGACGAGCGCCCTCCATCTCACCCAATCTGGCAATTTGCCAATTCTGAGTTGGAAGGTCAGGATTGCAGACTTTTATCATCTTTAGAATCACCGCAGTGTCACTTGTAGCCATTGGGATCCATGCATGAGCTCTGGGTTGCGAGGGGATATCATGTTTTTCCACAACGTCCAGTCTGGCTCCAGGCCATAACTCTCCCACTTGGCTAATGGCAACCTTAAACACGGCTGCGGATCTTTCGTTTCCAAAAGCAACGAGTTTTACTCGCCCCTGATACCAACCTGCGTTGACAGTAGTAGGGAGAAAATCAGGCATACTCTCAAGAAGCCTATAGTAGATTTCATTTAGTTTAGTTTCAACTAAACTCCACTTGTCCCTTGGAATACTACAATCCCCATTTTGCCTGTTTATCACAGCCCTAACGAAGTTACCTTTCACCACTTCACTAAAAGACTGAGTCCAGACGTTGCCGGTCACGCTAACATGCTAATCTCAACTAAAAATTTGCTAAAAGTTAGCTAACCAGCATTAGCAAAAAAAAAATAGTAAATCTACTAATGTATTATTTTGAGTGTATGGTGGCCTTTCTTGATATAGAAGGGGCTTTTAATAATGTCATCTTAGACTTGATAATTATGATACTATAAGGTATGGTAGTGAATCGTGGGATCGTTTTAATCGTGGAAAATTTACTTGCCAATAGACGTATAACGCCTGAATTAGGAGCTTCTGTCTTATATTTTTCAACAGGGGTACCCCACAGGTAGGTGTTCTTTAATCGAAGTAAAACAGAGCTTGTCTTGTTTACAAGGAAAAATAAGATTCCTGAATTTGATCCTATTTCTTTGGACGGCATTGAAATCGTCTTCTCAGATGGATCCAAGTACACTCATAATAATAAATCTGTAAAATACTCTGTAAAATTACTGTAATCTCAATTCAACAGATATTTGACAGAGTTTTCTGTCAAAATACAGATTTAAAGAAAAAACTTTGTATTTTGTTGTGACAAAAAAACAAAGTTTCCTCTGTTATATTACTTTTTACTTTGTAATCTTAATTTTACAGATAACTAACAGAGTTTTCTGCTAAAATACAGATCTAAGCAAAATACTTCGTATTTTTTTATAACCAAAAAAGTTTTCTGTTTTGAGTAGTTTTTGTTTTTGTTACCAAACATCAAAATTTTATCTGTAATTTTTTGTTTTGAGAAAAAGTTGAAAAAATAGCAAAAAAAAGTTATAAAAATTTATTTTTCAGAAATCTTGTAAAAATTTTACAAAATAACATGCATTTAACTAAACTCTGTAAATTTACAGAGTTTTTTCTGTAATTTTTTTTTTGCATCAAATATATGTACATTTCATAGTTTTCCTTGCTAAATGGTGGTTTATTTAACCAATATTTTACTAGAAACTCTGTAAATTAACAGTTTTTTTTTGTCCAAATCATTTTACAGAGTTTTATGGTAAAATTACAGAGTTTTCTCTGTAAAAAAGCTTTCATATTTAACCAATATTTTACTATAAACTCTGTAAATTAACAGTTTTTTTTCTGTCAAACTCATTTTACAGAGTTTTTTAGTAAAATTACCAAGAAATGTTGTTAGCTGGAAAAGTATGGTGTACTCTGTTAAATTTCTGTAATTTAACAGAGTTATTATTTTGAGTGTAGTTTACAAATTAAAAACAAGTAGAAAGTTAAATTCGATTTGGCCGAATCTATGAATACCCTACACAATGCCCTTTTAAAATGATAGTAAATTTTCTAACGTGAAAAATAACAATTTTGATTAGAAATATTTTATTTTATGTAAAAAAAAAACTTTTTTTTTTTAGTAATTTAAAAAAAACAAATAAAAAAGTTAAATTCGGCCTTGCCGAATGTAGTGATAACCTCCACAATTTCAAGAAGATTATTGCAAAAAACATTATTTAAAAGGAAATTACTTTTGAAAAAAAAAATTTTTTTGAAAAAAAAAATTCAGCGAAAAAAAAAATTTGGTAAAAAAAAAACGCGATTTTTTTCTTGTTTTTCTTGTCAAAAAAAATGTTCGTACTTGTTTAAATACCATTTGGTGTTCAATCATGTTCACATATGTTAACCAGAAGCCGAATTAAAGCATTTTGTATTTTTAGGTTATGTTGAATGCACTGAAATTTTTGAGGTGTGCTTACATTTTCGTTCATAACTTTTGAACCGCTGAACCGATATCGCTCAAATGCAATACCAAACTTCTCGGGAGAACTTCCAATAAATATGTTAAGTTTCAGTCATCTCTGTGCAATATTTTGTCCGTGACAACATTTTCCACAGACAGACAGACGGATAGACGGACAGACGGACATCGCTAGAATGTCTTAAAATCGATCGGGCCCCAGATCGATATTTCTATGAATTACAAACGGAATGACAAACTTATATATACCCTCTATCACTAAGTGGAGGGTATAAAAAAAAATAATTTTTTTTGAGTGTAAAATTTTTTTCGAACATTTTATTTTTTTTATTATAAAAATATTTTTTAGTTTCAAAAATATGTTGTAAAATATTTTTGTGACTTACCAATTTTTTAAAACCTGCACAGAAAAAAATAAAAAAAAAATTGAGTAAATTTTTAATACTATTGAGTAAAAAATTACTCAATTTTGCACCAGTAAACGATTTAATAGTATTGAGTAAACTTTTAATAAAAAATTATTAAATGCTTACACTCAAAATAATAACTCTGTAAAATACTCTGTAAAATGACTGTAGTCTCATTTCAACAGATATTTGACAGAGTTTTCTGTCAAAATACAGATTTAAAGAAAATACTTTGTATTTTGTTGTGACAAAAAAACAAAGTTTCCTCTGTTATATTACTTTTTACTTCGTAATCTTAATTTTACAGATAATTAACAGAGTTTTCTGCTAAAATACAGATCTAAGCAAAATACTTCGTATTTTTTTATAACCAAAAAAGTTTTCTGTTTTGAGTAGTTTTGGTTTTTGTTACCAAACATCAAAATTTTATCTGTATATTTAGCAAAAAAAGTTATCAAAATTTTTTTTTCAGAAATCTTATAAAAATTTTACAAAATAACATGCATTTAACTAAACTCTGTAAATTTACAGAGTTTTTTTTGTATTTTTTTTTTTGCATCAAATGCATTTTACAAATATATGTAAATTTACATAGTTTCCTCGGCTAAATGGTGGTTTACTTAACCAATATTTTACTAGAAACTCTGTAAATTAACAGTTTTTTTTTGTCCAAATCATTTTACAGAGTTTTATAGTAAAATTACAGAGTTTTCTCTGTAAAAAAGCTTTCATATTTAACCAATATTTTACCATAAACTCTGTAAATTAACAGTTTTTTTCTGTCAAAATCATTTTACAGAGTTTTTTAGTAAAATTACCAAGAAATGTTGCTAGCTGGAAAAGTATGGTATACTCTGTTAAATTAGCAGAGTTTTTCTGTAATTTAACAGAGTTATTATTTTGAGTGTATCTTAGAGTACTTCTATAAATGAAGTTAAACTTCAAGTCTTTATCAAGAAGGTACAGAGAATGGTGTCGATGTGCATCACCGCTGCTTTAGAAATCCTTCATCACCTGATACCATTGGAAATATTGGGTAGACAGTATGCGGCTACATCGAAATTCAACTGAATAGCATATTCGAAAGAGCTTGGGTTTAGCCTGGCTCAAAGGTTGCCAGATCATTGCAATGTTTACCAAGCAGAGATGCTGGCCATATAGGATGGGGCTGACTGGTTATGATTCAATGTCTTGTCTACAACCGCAGTCATTATCCATTTTGACAGTCAAGCCTCGGTCAATTCCCTGGTGTCAATGTTTCTCAAAACAAGATGTGTTCTTAACTGTCGCACGTCTTTAAATGATATGACCAGGCAGTGTGACATACGACTCATATGGGTATCAGTGCACAGAGACATTCCAGGGAATTGTATAGCAGATGAGCTTGCAAGACTGGGAACTACCTTACAAGCTCCAACGGAATTACAGGCTCTAGAAACTTGCAAGCAAAATCTACTTCCTTGTTCCACGACAGAGACTAATGAGAAATGGGTCGTGCGAGACTACACGACAGAGTTGTCCTTTTCTTGAGCTGATATCGCTTCTAAAGGGAGAGATTTCAACAGTGGTTGCTGTAATTACCAGACACTGTCTTGTAGGAAAGCATGCAGAGCGGTTAAATGTGCCCTCAAATGACTTTTTCTGGAGTTGCATAGATAAGGAGGAGTTGGAAACTATCGAACATTCTATCTGCCATTGTAAAACATCAGCAGCCACTTACAATCTAACCTAAAACATCAATTATTTTCGAATTTTAGTGTTTTATTCGGCGTATGCCATTTCTGTTTGTTATTAAGGGTTTGTGATTGAAGAAGAAAACATTGTATTTCTAAAGATTATTTTTAATGTGGATTTATTCATGACCATGATTTCTGTAGCCACCTCTACGTCTTCAGTGGAGAAAATTACATTAGATTTAAATTGTTTGATTATTTGTAAGACTGTTTTTTCATCAACAGACTTAACTCTGAGTGGAATCGAACCCACGTTCATGAGATTTTCCATCAGTTTGTAAAGCTAGCACTCTACCATCTAGGCCAGTGGTCGGCACCAGACATGGGCGTTTGTGATTACAATTGTGTAATTGATTACAGTTTCAATTACAATTACATGTAATTAGTAATTGAGTTTTTTCAATTACAATTACAATTACAAGTAAAATTGAAAATTTTCAATTACTAATTACATATAATTGTAATTGAAACTGTAATCAATTACATAATGTAATCATTAACGCCCATGTCTGTAACTTACCCTAAAGTGCCCCTAGGGGAGCCAAATGTATGACCGACCTTTCATGTAATTGTAATTGAAACTGTAATCAATTACACAACGTAATCATTAACGCCCATGTCTGGTCGGCACCCATTGCACGCTGGAGCCGAACACAATCGGTTATTCACATGTATACAACACGAATGTCAACAAACAATCAACAAAGAGCATAAAAAAACAAATATTTTATTCAGTAGCAAGCTTACTTTCTTCAAAGCAGGTTGATGTCGCTTTGTTGAAGAAATACACCAACACATGCATATTTTTATTAAAACACTAATACTTTCATATGCCTCTTTCTGCCGACCACTGATCTAGGCTATAGCTCTGCTTAACAAACTAACAGCAGGAGTTGGTTCGTATTTTCTTTGTCAATACAATTCTAATGTTTGTTAATACAACAACAATTTAATTGAAAATGAGCCTACAATATTTTTTTTTTGTACAATTTCTTACATTTTTTGTTGATCCACAGCATTACAATTAAAATAATATCAATTTCCTTCTATAAATTGGGTAATTTCAAAGAAATTGTATATTTCTACTTGAAATAAGATAAAATTTCCACAAATTTTAGTAGTATATAATACACTCTAATTAAAATGATTTCAGTTTCCTACTATAAATTGGGTAAATTTACACAAAATGTGTTGTTTTACCAAAAAATTAATGGAAATTTACACATTTATAGTAGTATATTCTTTGAATTTGTTGAAATTTACCCAATTTATAGTAGGAAACTGGACTCATTTGTTTAGAGTGTAACTATTAGTTGAAATTAATTTAAATTTTTTAGAGTGTATATGAACATTATCTCTAATCCAAATTTTTTATTTTTAGATAAGATGGGCTACCCCTTCCTCCGGTGAGTACCAACAAATAATTGTCAATTTTCTAATTTAAATAAATTTGTCTGATTAAAATCAAAATATTTTCCTTTTCAATTATTAAAATAATACACAATTTTCCCCATTTTCTTAAAAAAGAAAATACAAACTCAACATGTAAAAGGATGTTTAACACTTAAGGCCTAGTTAGCCGAGAAAACGTAACCGTAACCCTAACGTAAAAAGTCAGCTGATTGTTTTTGATATGCGTAAACTAATGAAAACGATTACCGAATTCATTTGTCACGTAAACGAAACGTTCAGACCTGTTTAAAATAGAATTTTACAACGTTTCTACGTGACATTTGTAAACAGCTGATTTCGGTTTGTTTATTTCCAAAAAAAATGTGATACAAAACTAAAAGTGCAGAACAAATAGAAAAATCACTAATTCAATTTAAATAAACAAACTAATTTAAAGTCTACATATAAAAAACATAAACAAAATAACAAAAATGAACGACGAGCAGCTTATTTTATTGGTGTAGGCAAATAATTGTCTATTTAATATGATGGGTCGGACACCCCATCTTCTGAAGCGACGTCTTCTATATTTCTTCACTTTTTATAAATTGTGCACAGGTTGAGGAAGCTCAATCCGATGAAAATAGTTTCAAAATCCATCATTTCTGCTCCAAGTTTTTATTTTTTACAAAAACAAAACGAAATCGAGAAAACAAAACTGAATACAAAGAAAAAATATGTTTTGGTTTGTTTAAAGTTTTTTTTTAAGTCAAAAACATATGACACGTTATTAAGTTTCGATAATTGCACTAAATAAATACGCTACGGTTAGGGTAAAGATACGGTTACGTTTTCTCGGCTAACTAGGCCTTTACTTGAAATAACATTTATATGCTCATACACATATTTGTATCGCATATAACATTCCTTCATCTAGTATTAATACAAGCTCATAAAACACTATTAAATCCCCTTAAAGCAAAAACAGACATACCTAAATTCGAAGATAGATGCATAAAATCCCAGCAAAAAAAAAGTGATTGCACTTCTAACTTACAAGGGAAGTATATCAACCCTTATGAACCGATTTGCCTGAAACTTAAAATATATATAAAAGAGGCAATTCTAAGGTTGGGGTGTCTCGGCTTATCGGCCATATCGGGGATTTAGGGGTTCAAAACATTGGTCAAAAAATGACGAAAAATCGTTTTTTGGATTTTTCAGCCATTTCTTTCTAAGAAACTATATGATGTTTACATATGAGAAGAAACGGTTTTTTAATGCCTATCCAACGGTGGCATAACCTTGTAAATGTTTGGCTTCGTTAAATACTTTTTTCATGAAAATGTGAAAGTTTTGGGGAATATTTATATGAAGACATAGAGCTACGATGTCCATATGAATACAAAATAATCTTTATTAAATTTAAGTCCTCACATATTTTTGCTCTAGAGGATATTCCTGTTAGTTCGTGAGTTATCGAAATTTTCCCGGAGGTCCATATGGTTTCATAAGGGGACTACGAAATTTTGAAACACTGATATGGCCGAAAAGCCGAGACACCCCAACCTTAAAATCGTCTCATTTATATATATTTTAAGTTTCAGGCAAATCGGTTCATAAGGGTTGAGATAATTTCCTGTGTTAGAAGTTCCAAGTGGAGTGATTTAAAAACTACAACAAATGAAAGCAATTGCTAGAAAAATAACAAAAAGCCCCTAAAAAATTCCAAAATGCATTATTTCCTATTCCGAAATATATGGATATTGAGTCACTAAGTGCTGAATTACGCTTTAACTCTGTACAAAAAGAAGTCGGGTTTCAGTAGTTAAGCACTATTTTTAATATTCCCTACACAACTTTGTAATCCGTACTCTTTTCTATTTGCTTTACCTGGTAATGACTATGAATACTACTAATTACACAGTGCAACAACCAAAATCGGAATTTGATGAAACCAAAAGCAAATGAAAGTTGACATTTTACATAGCAAAGCCCTCAAGGGGTTTTTTTAATTTAGTGCGAGATTTTTTTTTACACGCATTTGAAGTTAGAAATTGTATAAGAGGCGTATACTCCATTATGAAATTTCCTTAAAATATCAATCATACGCAACGGTGACAGTGGTTCATTTTTTATAATTCGGCCATTCAGTAACCCCCTAATTTTGTAAAACGCAACGCGCCGCGTTGTCAAAATTTATGTGTAATTTGTTTTTGTTACAACAACAAATTGTTTTGAAATTTTAACAACGCGGCGCGTTGCGTTTTACAAAATTAGGCCATAAGTACTTCTTCGATTGCAGCGAACTTCATACCGGCTAATGCTAACGTAATTGCGAGCTTAAGTTTGGACGCTATACCCCACATGTCCAATAGGGGCACCACTAGGGGCCCCTAAAGTAGGACATTAAACTTTAAATGCTTTAAAATACCCATCTTTAAATGAGTGGACAAATAAATCATCCACTAAGTAAAAAAAACTCTGAAGGTTTTGTCATGAAAAATGTCAAATTTCATTTGCTTTTCCGATTCTAAAAGTTCGATTTTGTAGCACTGTGTCTGTAGAAAACAAGCCAACTTTCGAAAGACAAATCTGAGGCACCTGAAGTTTGGCATATATGTTTGTTATTCGCCTGGTCAGGTTGGTATTGCATTCCAGCAAAATCGGTCCAGTGCTTCATAAGTTATAAGCAAAAGAGAATTTCGGCATGGGTTAATCGCGAATTTACAAGTTATAAAAAACGATAACTAACTTTCGCAAGACACTCCTGAGGCTTCTAAAACTATTGAATTTCAGCAAAATCGGTGGATTTTTTTGTTGTTTTTGATAACATTTGTTGTAGTTTTTAATCTCTCCGGTTAAAAGTGGGCGCTTATTTTGTTGCTGGGTTTACAAGGAAGAAAAACATCCATACATTCATCCATGTAAAATCTTGTTCATCTTCTTATGTTGTTGTTATTTAGATTCTTATGCAAATAAATTGTAAAAATATCGTAAATAACGTAAATATTGCTATAAGCAACATTTGCAACAATAAACTTAAGCAGCTTCTTATTCAAAGTTGATAGTCTTACAAATTACACAATCACAAATCTACATAAGAAACGTACGAACATCTTAACGTACGAGTAAATAGTGTATGGTATGCAAATAAACATACATATGAATTAATACTACACTCACATATGCGTACAAAATACAGTAACTAAATTTATATTAAGTTCTTGTGATTGTTTTTTAATTAGGGGTATTCATATTCGAAACGGAAATTTTAGTCAATGCTGTTAATTCTTATTTTGCTTCTGAGAGTATTTAGATCGATTAAACTTATTAACTTACACATTCTAAATTATGAAATTCTTGTCTTTTTTGTTTTTTGAAAAGATTATCAACTTTATTCAGTTCTTCTGGATGCAATACGATTTATTAATGCACAATATTATTTGTTTGTTCGGTTAACAATAAGATATCAAATTTCGGAATGAACCTCTGAAACTATTTAAGTCGTCTTAATTCTTATTGGTCGTTTCCCTTATGTGGAGGATCTCCTCATGACTTACCACAGCTCTTCAATAGCGAGGCAATTGATTTAGACGAGTCAACAGAACAGGGCCCGGAAAATTTACAAAATTCTAACATTAAATTACATATTTACATTTACTGGTCTAGCTGTTAGTAACAGCCTGTTACAACAATACTACAAATGAGATCGGTTGTCCCTGAAATTGAACATGTGTCGTAAAAAAAGCACGTAGTCGGTCACATATTTCCTCCAGATAACTTTATTGAAAAATTGCAAGGTTATATTCGGAATACCCCTATTACACTTGCATATGTATTCAGAATTCGTTTGCATACTTTGATGAACCAAACGATTTTGTATTTTGTTGAATATGTATGTAGGCATGTCCCATCATTTTGTAATACGCATTATATTATTTGGTTCCTATCCTATCTATGTAATACCCACTTTATACTTATTCCTGTGTACTAGGGGTGGGATAGTGCACGAGTTTTCGATTTCGACACGCTAGAACCGCTTATTTTGTGAGGTTCGTAAAAAAAATGCATGGGCCAAAAAATGGGGCAGATCGGATAGGATCTAGGGGTCGCTCATCGGGGTCAAAGTTGGGCGTAGAGGGGAAAAAATCCACAAAAAGGCCCAAAACTCCCCTGGTTTTGCTCCTAGAGGGGTCAAATGTGAGACCGGCCCCCATTATTTTTTCCCCCTGAACACTTTTGCCAAACATACCTAAGCTCTATCTCCAATCCCTAAGGGGGGTCCCATACAAAGGTTCAATTTTTAAAAAATCTTGCTCCAACCGCTCTAGCTGTCCTAGAAGTCACCCTAGAGGAATCAAATGTATGACCGACCCCCAATATTTTTTCAACCCCAAAATTTTCTTAGAACATACCTACCCCCTATCTTCAATCCTTAGGGTGGTCCCCATACATTTTTTTTATTTTTTCTTAAATTGTCATATTAAATCAGCTCCTACCGGTCCAATGGTGCCTCCTAGAGGGGTCATTATCAAGACCAACCCCCATTAATTTTTAGCCCCCAACACTTCTTCTGAACATACAAATTCCATATCTCCAATTCCTAAGGGGTCTCCCACACAAAATGACATTTTTGTAAAACTTGCTCTCACCGCTCTAACTATCGCAGGGGTGACCCTAGAGAACTTAAATGTGTGACCGACCCCCAATATTTTTTCAGCCCCAACATTTTCCCCAAACAAACCTACCCTCTATTTTAAAGCCTTAAGGGTGTCCCCACACATTTTTTTTATTTTTTATTTTTTTTTATAAAATCTGCGCCTACCGCTCCCATTCTGCCTTTTAGGAACGGTAAATGCAGACTGACCCCCATTAATTTTTGCCCCCTACATTTTTTCTGAACATACCTACGCCGTATTTCCACTTTGTAGGGGTGCTCCCCTGGGGAAAACTAAATTAGTAATGTATGTAGAGAAGTCAAATGTATGACCTGCCCATATATTTTTTTAGCCAAAACATTTTCTTCAAACATACCTACCCTCTATCTTCAAGGTGTTACCCCATAATTTTTTTATTTATTTTATCGAGAAATCCGAGGTCTTTAATTTGTAATTTAATAGTAACTTTTGTTTCCGATTTTCGGCCACGACCTGAAGCAAAACTATTTTTTCCTCCTCGTTACCGCACAACACGTTGTTATAGTCTTCTATTAATTTTACGCCTCTTTCGGCAGCGTCGTTGACAACATGTAATTTACGTAATATTTGCAGCGCTCGCTGGTAGTCCTGACGATTTTCCCAAGTATTTGGATCGGAAGCAATGAAATTTTTTGTTATTCCGAAGCGTGCAAAAAATTTTGGAGTCTCAGGTGTGACGTAGTGGCTTAAATCAGTTTTCATGAGTTCTTGATTCACTTGTTTCGATGCCATGTTAATTCTTTTCACACCTTCGAATCCAACAACATGTACTGGAGGATTACAATCCTTGTTGCCACTGTCGCCGCTATCCTCTGAGGCATCTTCTTCCCCGATATCATCGTCTTCTTCTTCCTCGCTGTCTTCGTTAGACGATTCGTCCATCTCATCGTCAGATAACTCTTCCCCCAATTCCTCTTTCTCTTCTTCAAATATACGAATTGCATTCGACATTTTTCGTTTTATTTCACAAGAGATATTCGGATCAAATAATGCGAGAGCAACAGCTTCGCCACTGAGATACCAGAGATGTCCACAGAATCTCTTGACCAATCGCTGCGACAGAATCTTATCAATTGAAGCATAATTGGCAATCGCTTTCAAAAGATTCAAATCATTATTTGGAGCTTCTATTGCTTTGGTAGCGCTAAACCAAGCTTTTACGTAAATTGTTATGATGAAAACGGTCACATCAAGAAGTGCATTTAATTCTTTTTTGGCCAAACCGATATATTTTCGGAACAAAAACATTTTTAGGCAATATATGTCTTTTGCCATCCATCGAGCATGACTGATGGGTCCTGGTGGGCTAAAATGCTTATTAGGAATATTTTCGCCAAGGTATAATAAAACAATTTCAAGAAACTCCTTGTAGTCGTCTCTGGGTTGCTTTTCTTTTATTTGAGCCCAACCAAACAACTTGATGTCAGTTTGGACTTGAGCTGGTATGTTGCCTGCCACTTCCTCATCTTATATGCCAAGACTGTACGGTTTGTCTTTTATATTTTCCCACTGCTCTTTAAAACGCGCAAACATTAGCACTCCTGGTCCAGACGTTTTGCCGAATTTGGTTTCAAACACTTAGTTTTCCCCAGGGGAGCACCCCTACAAAGTGGAAATACGGCGTAGGTATGTTCAGAAAAAATGTAGGGGGCAAAACTTAATGGGGGTCAGTCTGCATTTCCCGTCCCTAAAAGGCACAGTGGGAGCGGTAGGCGCAAATTTTATAAAAAAAAAATTAAAAAAAAAAAAAAATTGTGTGGGGACACCCTTAAGGCTTACAAATAGAGGGTAGGTTTGTTTGCGGAAAATGTTGGGGCTGAAAAAATATTGGGGGTCGGTCACACATTTTACTTCTCTAGGGTCACCCCTGCGATAGTTAGAGCGGTGGGAGCAAGATTTACAAAAATGTCGTTTTGTGTGGGAGACCCCTTAGGAATTGGAGATATGGAATTGGTATGTTCAGAAGAAGTGTTGGGGGCTAAAAATTAATGGGGGTTGGTCTTGATAATGGCCCCTCTAGGAGGCACCATTGGACCGGTAGGAGCTGATTTAATATGACAATTTAAGAAAAAATAAAAAAAATGTATGGGTACCACCCTAAGGATTGAAGATAGGGGGTAGGTATGTTCTAAGAAAATGTTAGGATTGAAAAAATATTGGGGGTCGGTCATACATTTGATTCCTCTAGGGTGACTTTTAGGACACCTAGAGCGGTAGAAGAAAGATTTTTTAAAAATTGAACCTTTGTATGGGACCCCCCTTAGGGATTGGAGATAGGGCTTAGGTATGTTTGGCAAAAGTGTTCAGGGGGAAAAAATAATGGGGGCCGGTCTCACATTTGACCCCTCTAGGAGCAAAACCAGGGGAGTTTTGGGGCTTTTTGTGGATTTTTTCCCCTCTACGCCCAACTTTGACCCCGATGAGCGACCCCTAGATCCTATCCGACCTCCCCCATTTTTTGGCTCATACACTTTTTTTACCAACCTCACAAAATGAGCGGTTCTAGCGCTTCCAAATATTGCTGCTTAAAATCTCACACAACACTATCCCACCCTTACTGTGTACAAAATGTAGTTAACAAATAATTCTAGTTGAATACTTACTATTCCATCGTGCATTTTTTTTATTTGTAAATTTTTATCTTGGTGGTAGCTGGATTATTTTTATTTTGATAGTACAAATCAGTAGCTTACGCCAGTGACAGATTATGTTTACAAGTAAAGTAAATTTATTAGGTTTATATGTAAATTATTTGAAGTTTTTTTTTTAAGATCTAAAATATTTTTCGAAAAAAATATTTGAGCATTTCGTTGACACTATGGGTGGTTTTTACGTACATACTTATTAACAAGGGAAGTATCTCAACCCTTATGAACCGATTTGCCTGAAACTTAAAATATATATTAAAGAGACGATTTTAAAGTTGGGGTGGGTGTCTCTGCTTATCGGCCATATCTGTGTTTAAAAATTTCGTTGTCCCATTATGAAACCATGTGGACCTGCGGGAAAATTTTGATAACTTCCGAACTAACAGGAATATCGTCTAGGGCAAAAATACGTGTCGACTTAAATTTAATAAAGATTATTCATATGGATATCGTAGGTCTATGTCTTCACATAAATACCCCCCTAAATTTACACATTTTTCTGAAAAAAATATTTAAAGAAGCCATAACCTTTTACAAGGTTATGCCACCATTGGATAGGCATTAAAAAAACCTTTCTTCTCATATGAAAACATCATACAGTTTCTTAAAAAGAAATGGCTGAAAAATCCAAAAAACGATTTTTTCGCCATTTTTTGACCCATGTTTTGAACCCCTAAATCCACGATATGGCCGATAAGCCGAGACACCCCAACCTTAGAATTGTCTCTTTTATATATATTTTAAGTTTCAGGCAAATCGGTTCATAAGGGTTGAGATACTTCCCTTGTAAGTTTAAGAATTTGGTTTTTATTTATACTGTTAAGACTATTTTCTATCTTAAAAAACTATGTTGCAGTGTTGTCAGTAGCTTAAAAGAAGAGAAAAATATTGCAGCATCTTTAAAGAAGAGACAAATATTGCAGAATCGCATAATTACACAGTGAAAAACAAAAATCGGAATGAATTTTGGATGAAACCAAAAGCAAATGCAAGTTGGCATATTCCATAGCAAAACCCTCCCTGTTTTTTATAATGTTTATTATAATTACCAAAAATTTGGCCAAAAAAGTTTTCATTTGCAAAAGTTATCTTAACAAAAACTACAATTATTGTAGGGTTAACACTGAAATAATAGTTTTTGTTAAGATAACTTTTGCAAATGAAAACTTTTTTGGCCAAATTTTTGGTCAGTTAATTGTTTAAGAATCCCACATTATATACTAAAAGGTGGAGTTTTAAATCATCTCGTAAAGTGATGCTGGCATATACAAAAAAACGGATTTTCGCGATTTTCATCATGATGGTCCATATAACATAGCTGTTTTTTGTCCACTATTCGTATTGTTAGGGATGCCTTTTTGATTCACTAAAAGCAAGTTCTTAATCAAATACCAACTTGGCGGTTAATTTCGCGAAAACCTCAAAAAATAAATAAATTCGCGAATTTAAGGGCTTAAGATGAAAAGCTTTAAACCAAATTGGCATAAGAAATATTGTTACAAGTCATATCTTTATTTTCCATGCCATACAATTTAAAAATCATTAACTTTGCAAATTTTGTTGTTGAAAAACTGGCTCGAAATCAGCAAATCTTTAACGACATTTTGCAAGAAAACTGTACCATATATCGAAAAACGGAGTACGCCATTCGATTCAGCATGTCCGAAATATATAGAAATGATGGTCGTACCTCTTGTTTTCTAAAATAGTGGTCACTTTTGTCACGCAGTGTTATTATAACTAAATTCATAATTGCTTAAAAACTGTATAAGTGGCGTATGCTTAATTTGGTAATTGTCTTTAAATAACACTCATACGCATCGGTGCACAGTGATTTATTTTTAATAATTTGGCTATTTAGTAAGTAGGTACTGGACCGATTGCAGCGAAATTCATACCGGTTATATCTAACGTAATTTCGAGCTTAAGTTATGACGCTAGACACATGTCTAATAAGGACACCACCAGGGGCCCCTAAAGGTGGACATGTTTAGTACTTAAAAACTTTAAATTATTTTAAATCACCAGCTTTAAATGCGTGTAAAACAAAATATAGCGCTGAACTCAAAAGAAACCCTATCATGTGCCTTTGGTTTCATCCCATTCCGATTAGGAAAGTTCGACTTTGTATCACTGTGTTATAATATCAACTAGCAGACAGGCATTCCTAGATCAACTTCAAATCAATTAAGAATTACGAATATATGGTGCTAGACCACTATTTAGTTATGTTACAAACGTAATAAATAGGGCAAATGTAATTTTATGCAAGTCCATGTTTTTACTCGATCTTTGGATTTCAATTACATCAAGTTTTTGAGAAAATTTAAGTCACAGTTCACAGAAACCGAGTTTTTAGGCATTTTTAAGAGTTTATTTTGTGAAACTTTTGGATGCTTCTGGGATCTGACGATTCGTTTTCAATTACTCTTTCGCTATTAATTCCAAATCTGGTTTCTAAAATTTTCACCACGTCATGATTTTTTTTTTTTTTATGAAAAATTGTATTTTTGTGCATTTTTTTAATTCTTGTTTTTCGTGAAATTTTTGTATGCGTCGGGGATCTGACCACAAGTTTAAGATTAAACATTCTATGCTGTTTTGAAATCCAGTTTCCATAATTTTTCATCACATCCCGTTTAAAAACAAAATTAAGGAAAAAGTTAAAAAAAATCTTCTTTTTGGGCATTAACGATAGTTTTTTGGTAACATTTTTAGATGCGTCAAAAAAATGATTGTCGCGATTCAACAATTGATGTGGCGGAAATTGTCAGGATTACATATTAAAACACAAGGCTTACGCTTTATTTTAAGATCTTTCTACGATATTGTTTAAAAAATGGTCAAAAACACGGTTTTTATAAACTTTGACCTCAATTTTCACAAAAACCTGATGTGGTGGAAAAAATTGGAAAGCACACTCAAAATAAAACCTCTGTCCAATCAGCAGAAAAAACTGCTGAAATACACCCATTTTAAGCCATATGAGCAAATCCGTCTAGACAGCAGAAAATCTGCTGATTTTAGCAGAAAAGAAACAGCTGATTTCAGATAACCAATCTAAATATCTAAAATGAATTTTATTTATTTAAAAAAGACCTAAAAAGATTTAGTGCATAACTTTTTTTTAACTAATAAAAAAGCAATTAAATTTTTTTTAAGAATCGGTCTAGGACCCCATATTGTATATGGGGCATTCCATGTCACATCGGACACTTTGAAAAAATTTTTTTTTTAGATTTTCCCAATTTGTTTACAGTTTTTAGTACCCTTCCAAAACTCCTTCATGGTAAATTTTCAAATTTTTTTGATGACCCGTTCAAAAGATATCGAATTTTTAAATATTGGTAGTTTGTTCCTTTACTCAAACTTCTTTTACTCATAACTTCTTCAATAATGGTCCAAATTTCAAAGTTTTTTTTCAAAATTTATTTTTTTTACGTACTTCGATTACAAATTTTTTGCCCAGGAGGACGCACCATTGGACCGGTAGAAGCTGATTAAATAAAACACATTTACAAAAAATAAAAAAAAATGTATGGGGACCGCCTTGAAAATTAGAGATAGAGGGTAAGTGTGTTCAGAGAAAATGTTTGGACTAAAAAAATATTGTGGGTCGGTCATACACTTTGTTGCTCTAAGGGCACTATTAGGGCAGTTAGAGCGGTTGGAGCAAATTTTAAAAAATTACGTTTTGTGTGGGAGCCCCCTTAGAAATTGGAGATAGGGTATTAGTTTCTTCCAAAGAAATGTTAAGACGTAAAAATTAATGGGGGTCGGTCTTATAAATGACCCTTCTATGACGCACCATTGGAGCAGCAGAAATGATTTTAAGATTGAAAAATTACAATAAAATTTTTTCAAAAAATTTTAAAAAATAGTAATATTTGTTATCCCACGATGCTAATGGGCAAAAAATTTTTAGAATCGATAGAAGTTTTACCCCAAAAAATATCAAAAAAATCGAAGAGTACAAACATTTTCAAAAATGAGATTTAAATTTTAAAACTTAAAAATCGCATACTAGAGCGCTTTTAAGAATTTTTTGGGATTATTTTTTAAAAAGTACGAAAAAGAACAAAAATTAAAAAAAAAAAATTGAAATTTGGACCATTATTGAAGAAGTTATGAGTAAAAGAAGTTTGAGTAAAGGAACAAACTACCAATTTTTAAAAATTCGATATCTTTTGAACGGGTCATCAAAAAAAACCGAAAATTTACCACGAAGGAGTTTTCGAAGAGTACTAAAAACTGTAAACAAATTGGGAAAATCTAAAAAAAAAAAAATTTTCAAAGTGTCCGATTTGACATGGAATGCCCCATATTTATGTCCGTCTGTCTGTCCGTCTGTGGAAATGGTAATCACGGCCAAATTATTAAACGGATATGACTAAGACTCAGCATATTTAATTGTTGTTGCCCTAAGCTGTTTGATATTGCATTTGAGCGAAATCGGTTTAGCGGTTCAAAATTTATGAAAGAAAATATAAGGACACCTCGAAAATTTCGGTACATTCAACATAACCTAAAAATACAAAATGCTTTAATTCGGCTCCTTTCTGGCAAATGTGAACAGAATTGATCACCGAATGGAATTTAAACAAAAATAAACATATTTTTTTACAAAAAAAAAAAAAAAATTCGCGATTTTTTTTTTCAACAAAAATTTTTTTCGCGTATTTTTTTAAAAAAAAAAAAATATTTTTGTTATTTTTTGTTTGTTTTTTTTTTACATTGTGGAGGGTATTAATACATTCGGCGAGATCGAATTTAACTTTTTTACATGTTTTCAATAAATTTTTTTATTTTTTTTAATTAAATCTTTGAAAAAAAAGATAGAACAATTTTTTAAGAGAGCAGTACTAAATATTTTTGTGAAATTAGCAAAATTATCTGCTGGTTTCTTTTATTTTCTAAAAATAAATGACAGAGCTTAGTAAAAATATACATTTCAGGAGAAAAATCTGCTAATTGAAAGTGAATTTTTTTTACAGATTTTTCGACAGAGTTTTTCTTCTGAGTTCAAATTTGGAATCAGCATTGAAAGGTTAATTAAAAATTAATGCATTTTTTTAGATATTTCATTTTCTATTTTTTTTTTTATTTTTCTACATAAAAGTTCCAGGTACTAAGACATTTTGTCTATAGAAAAAGTATCAGATTCTGTAATTGTTTTCCTATAGAAAAAGTTCCAGATCCTGAGACATATAGAAAAGTCTTACATTCTGAGACATTATTCTTATATCTAAGACTATGTCTTAGAGTCTTAGAAATAGTCTCAGAGTCTGAGACATTTTTTATACAAAAAATCTTAGATTCGAGATATTTTTCTTATATGTGGTTTCCCCAGAAAAGGTCTTAGATTCCTATACAGGCGCGGATCCAGGGGGGGGGGGGGAGAATGGGATTTCTCCCCCCCAAAACGATTTTAAAAAAAAAGGGGAAAAAAAGAAAGAAAAAAAAGAAAGAAAGAAAGAAACAACGAAAGAAAGAAAGGGAAAGGAAAAAAGGAAGGAAAAGGAAAAAGATAGAAAGAAAATGACCAGGATGTTAAAAAACACTAAGGAGAGATTTACGTCAGCACACATAACCTATATCCTAAGAAATTTTTTACATCCTGGGGATAAAATGTTTGGAATTTATGAAATTTCATATAAGAAACTTAAAGTCAAAAGAGTCGTGGACATTTTCTAACCGAATAACTTTCCTTATCGTTTTCTAAAGAAAAAGTATTATCTCAAATATTTTTTACAGAAAAATGTCTCAGAATTCAAGACTTTACCTTTAGAAAATATGTTGCTACTTATGTATATATTATATTATCTAAATTTAAGAATTTTTTGATTAAAAAATTATCTCAAATCTTATGAATATGTCTTAAAAATTTTCTATATAAAAAATCCCTCAGACACTGAGAATTTTTTTTTAGAAAAAATGTTTCAGAATCTGACAAGAATCTTTCTACAAATAAATTTCTCAGAATCGGATAACATTTCTACAGGAAAAAATTCTCAGAATCTTAGTTTTCTATGCGGAAATATATTTTTGGATCTTCGATTTTTTTATGCAAACATTTTTAATAATGTGAGAATTTTTTGTTTGAAAAATCTTTTAGAATCTGCGATTTTATCAAAATCTATTCTTATAGGAAAAATCTCTCAGAATCTTAAAATTTTTCTGTTGGAAGATTCTGATAATTTTTTTATATGAAATGTGTCTCTGAATATGGATATTTTTCTTTTGAAATTGTGTACAAAAATTATAATTTTTCTATATGAAAAATGTTTGAGAATCTAAGAAATTGACTTGGAATACATTAGATTACATTAAAATCGTAAAATTTTAAAATACTATAAAGTTTAAGATTTTATTTTTGGAAAAGTGTATCAAAATTTCTTCATTAAATGTTTTAGAAACTGATCCTAATATTTTTTTTTTAAATACGAAATGTGTTTCAGGATCGGAGAATTTTTGTATACAAAAAATATAAGAATTATTTCAGAGATTTTTTATAAGAAAAGTATATCAGAATTTTTTTATAGAAAAAATGTCGCAGAATCTCAGATTATGTCGAATCTGAGATATTTTCTATTGAAAATTCGATCTGAGACTACAACACCTTTTTTATCAAAAGGTTTTAGAATCTGAACATTTTTCTAAAAACAAATTTCTCAGAAATGGGTTATTTTACAATATAAAAATATATGAGAATCTAAGAGTTTTTTTCAAGTAAAAATGTCTCAACATCTGAGAAATTTTGTCAAGGAACATGTATAAAAATTTCATACCTTACTAAAACGTTTTTTCGGATTATTGGACCTTTAGTATCAAAATCAGTAAGATTTTTAAGACATATAAAAGTTTACGAGCCTATTCACAGTTGTGACTGACTACGATTGTCAAAAGCCAATTGTTATGACTGAAAAGTCATAATATCAATATTTTCCCATACAAATCTACAACAAAATTCAAAAATTTAAAATTTTATTTGTCAATTTTATGATCGTTTCGAGAGCAGGTCTTAAAATTTGCAATTTTAAAATTTTTGAATTTAATAAAAGTTGTTATTATTCGACCTTTCCAATTTAAGTAAATAAAAATTCTTCGAGCTCGAGGCAAGTTTTTCTTGTAAATAAATATTCTTTTATTCCATTCCAATATTTTGATTCTCTTTGAGAATCATCATCAGGGGATTTAGTGAATTTTTATGCACACAAAAACTTAAAAATATGTTTTGAAGGTTTCGACAGTTTTAGATGTCGAAAGTTTTTGTGTTGAAAAATATAAATGTTCTGACTGTTTAAATTATAAAAAAAGACTTATGACAGACATAGTCAGTCATAATTGTGAATAAGCCCGTTTATTTGACTATTAACGGCCTTTTTATGAAGTAAAACTTAAAAATTTTTTTGAAAATAAAAAAATTTCAACCAAATCCAAAAGCTGGATCCGCATTTAAGAAAAAAACTTTTTTTTTATTTCAAGTTGATACTAAATATTAAAAATATTAACAAAAATTCACACACAAGCCCCCCCCCCCCCCCCCCGCTTCCAAACAAACTTTTATATTTTTTTCGTAAAATAAAATCTCCCCCCCCCCCCCCCCAAATGATTCCTGGATCCGCGCCTGTTCCTATAGAAATGTCTTGGATTCTGAGAGATTTTCTCTATAGAAAAAGTTTAAAATTTTGAGACATTTCTGCTATACAAAATTTAAGATTTTGCGACATTCCTTCTATAGAATAAGAATCAGTTTCTGAGATATTTTTCCAATTTCTTTATACAGATATCTCCAGATCTCACTCGATTTCTTTAGAAAAGTTTTGGATTCTAAAAAGTTCTTCCTTTAAAAAGAGTATTAGTTTCTGAGCGATTTTGAGAGTAAGGATGTAGATTACAAACATATCCATTTATTTTGCCATTCATGTTACTCTAGTAAGGTGTTCGACTTTAACGTTTTTCCGGCTTCTTTTGTTTTCTAAACAATTTATGCAAACTTAAACTTTTATTTGTTTTCTTGTAACCTAACAAGGATATCCGCTTATAATCGTTTCTACTTACAAGAATCCCTTTTTTTGGAATATTTTGAAATTGAGTTGACTTTTACTTATTGCCAACTACGGCGACAACTAAAACAAACAGCGGAAGGAAATTAAAGGTTATTTTAATGACACTAGTTAAACATGTCAAACATATACACGATTTAGTACTAACAAACAAAGCAACGTTATAAACGCGCAGTA